>BHFT01053680.1:0-59557 GCA_004320025.1 Laticauda laticaudata
GGAAGCTAAACAGCACAAATATATATATATATATATACACACACACATACATACATACACACACACACACACACATATATATATATCTTTGGTTATTTGGGTTTTCTCTTGTGTAAAATTGGAAGTATCCTGACGATGCTTCAATACATATATGTATATATCCACTCTAAATTTATATGCAAACTGAATGCAAAACATCACAAGGCAGCTATTGCACTCATTATTCCTTTAATGAATCTAAATTATGGTAAATCCAGTGTGATTTCCAAATTCACTGGTCTTTTTTTTTCTCTGCTATTGGCTTTGCTCTCCCCTGTGTGTTACCCCAGAGATCTCTCTGAAAAATTGCACTTTTACTGGGTTCACAATGTATTCCAATAACATCCATAAACACTTTACTGTATGAGTAGCCAAACACAGTCTAAATAAAACTGAGTCTATCCAGTTAGGTGTTAGTAAACAAGCCAGACTCAGGATTAATTATGTTATGGTATAGATGTCAAAAAGAGCATCCACCTACTTATGCAGGGGGCAATGGGAGATCTGCTTTGCTGGTAGCCTTTGGCACATCGATTACAAGTGATGCCCGTCACACCATCTTTGCAGGGACATTGCCCTGTAGTTTGATTACAGGTTTTTCCAGCTGCACCCACGGGATGGCAATCACATGCTGTGGGGGGAACATACAACAAAAGGATCAGTGGAGGGACTGGAAGGGAAGGAAGGATTTTCCAAAAAGAACATATTATCAAAAACCAATGTCTTTCAGGATTGTTTTACCAGAGCTATGGACATTAGGTGAGGAGAGAGAATCCTGTAGTCTTTACCTTTGATTGCACATTATTTCTCATCCAATATTAGTGCTTTAGAAATCTACCTCTCCCGAAAAATCTGAGAGAGAAATTATGTCTGACCAGTACTTCTCCTTGCATTTTCCAAATAACCTAGTGGGAGGTGTGTGTATGTTTGTGTATACACACACGCACACACACTGCTGGATGAATATGCTTAATATATGTTACTTTTTATGTCAGTGAATATTGATGTATAGTTACATAATATCTAAACTGATGGAATGCAAACAGAAGTATGATGGCTTGCAAAGTAACCCGAGATTAGAGACCCAAAACTGCATAAAAGAGTGTGACTACATTGGGACTTTGGTTGTGCTTGTGGCATAATGGCCAAAATGACCCACAGTGACCTTATCTTTAGCAGGGAATGCTCTATGTGGCACAGGTATAACTAAGGATGACAACCAAGTCTTATTGCCACTTGGATATGTTGTGTGTCTATAATAAGAGAAAGGGGAAGGATGCAAGAAATTTGAATGAAGGTGCTCTGATTTTGTGAGTTGATGAATATATGCAGAGAAGTCAATCTATAAGTTTCATTATGAATGAAAGAGCTAAAATCTCAAAAATTTCAACTTAGTGTAACCTGAGTTCTTGTGGGTATAAATGAAAATAGGATTTGATAGCTGGTGATGGCTCTGTTACTTTTTAGTAAATAGTGATAATGGAGGAATCAGAGATGAGCTTTGGGGAGGAAAAAATATTCAGAATGATAGCATCCAGGAGGCAAAAATTTTTTTTGTTAAGTACTAGGAATCAAACCAAAGAGTAAGAATATTAATAATTTATCTGCAAATGTATTTGTTTCCGTTAACAATTTTAGAACATGTTGGAATATGCTTTTTCAAAGACAAACTAGTCAATTCAATTAACCAAAAAAGCATTTAAAAAGGATGCCTGTTATGATTTCTTTCAACCACCAATCTTAATTCACGAATATGCATTGAAAGACCACAGTCATGCTAGACACATATTTAAATTTCCATAACAGGAGAACCAAGGGGTCCAAAATGGTAGACATAATTGTGGATTTAAGCCCACCACTTTCTACTGTTGTTGCTTGGTGTATTAGAACCCAGTCTAATGATAATTTTCTAAACTTTTGATAACTTTCTTGATAATTTTTCTACAATGCAGAAAAATGAGTCAACAAACATGATACAGAGATTTTGTACAAAGGCTTGCATTGACTCAATTAAAGGGACGGGAATTTACTGTGAAAATGGACTTTACCACACAAAGCCAACAAATGTTCATTTTACAACTACTGCTTCTTTTTGTTTGTTTGTCTTAAAGTTCTTTTTAACCCTAAGTTTATTTCTAACTTTTAATCAGGAATGATAAGGAAAGACAGCTGTAAATTTAAGAGTCCAACATCAGGCATACAGTGATACTATTATCACGTCTCATCCTTGATAAAAAGAAACCAAAGTTTTTAGATTCAAGGAGTGGAAACTGCCCACCACAGAACAACAACATCCAAAGAGTAAAAGGTTTCTGAAGCAACTGGTTAATCTTGACACAAAATTATACTAGATATAATTTGGATGGAACGTGAGAAACCATTGCGTATATACAGCCCTCAGCCTTTTGCAACAAGGAGGGATTTTGGCATCAGCATGACTTTATTCTAAGGTCTTGTAAATTTTTTATCTAGTGAGTTTTCAAGAAAGTGCTCCGTTTAAACTCTCTGTTGCAGAAGTTCATAACTGATTCTTTTTTCTTTTGTAAGTTTATATTGAAATCAAAATTCTTTTCCTTCAAGCAAATAAACCAAGGATTCAGAGTGGCAAAGGAAGGGGCTGTGGGAAAGAGAAGCACTGGTCTTATATACAAAGAATCAAAGTGTCCAATGAAAAGCAAAGAAAGCTTTAAATTAGCAAAGATTGCAGCTTCCTTGTGGTTCTAAGAAGCATTGTAAGGCAGCTGTTTAAAACACAGCCAGTGGCAGAAATGACTGAAACACACTACTGACATAATAACCTGAAATACAGCATGTTTACTAATTGAGTTAACATTGTTTTAACTGTATCTGTCTTATTAATTTTGAAACTATTTTGATTTGGCAGGAAAGGCATTTCCTTCAGATTTTGAAGTCATTATGACATTGGTTCTAAGTTGATGCTTGATTATATGAATTGAGCTTCTGAAAGTGCATTTCAAAAATGTTTTTGTTGCCATGGCAATACAACAAAAGAGTATTTCTTTTATCAATATGGCTTATTAATTTTATTATTAGTTAAATGTTATGTTTGAGTTTTGTTTTATGATACTGTGAACAGTACTTTGAATGCTCTACCATTCTAAAAGAAGAAACTGCACTCAGTAGAGGTTTTTTTTATATATCAATCAAAGAACATTCCCAGAAAAAAGGAAGACAATGTTTTAAAAGACAAAATAAAATGGACTGGTGATAGCAATTTATTCCAGAAAATGAAACAGAATTATTTATTGCTCTAAAGTGTATGACTAAAAGTGGGGGCAGAGAGAAGCAAGGAGCAGATTTTATTTAGACGTTGGGAGAAAACATGGTTTGACTAAGGGCTGTTCAACTGCATAACAGGCAATCTTGTATACAGTATAAACAAAGGCTAGGCAACACTCTCTGTCATGGACACTATGGATCTTACAGATCCTATCCGGAGCAAAAGTTGTATAATTATTCCAAAAGTTCCTTCAAACATTAGTTATAAATTACTGAACAATCAAAACACCATGGGCCTGATATTATTTTGTTTCACAAAGGGGATTTCAGATCTTGCTACATTTGGCACAGGATGAACAAGCTGAGCAATGATCCATCGCTGAAGCTTAACTTTTGGCAGAGAATCTTAGGAGGTAAAATTTATGAGCAAGATTGCCCTTCCAAATTTAAAGTTTATCCAGCTTACTGCCTTTCCATATGTTAAATTCCACTGTTCCCCACTTGGTTTACATTGGCAAATGGAACATGAGTGCATTCATGGTTCATATCATTCATCATTTTTTCATCAAAAGCCTGGAAGTCTTTTCCCAGGGTGCATTACAGTTTTACACCAATTTTACTAAACCTGGGAGAAGCTCTCTTCCAATAGGATTACATTAGTATCAGTAGCCTGGCAAATATCAGAGTTGAAATTAATCAAAAAGGCTTAAAGAAGCAGTTCCACATATTGGGCTCAGCGTGATAGATGCTGCTTCAGGAAGCTCTACGTTTAGAAAAAGAGTGGAGAAAAAAATAAAAACAAATCATCATTTTAAGAAGAAGGTGAAGAAGAAACAGAAAGGGGCATTTCTCTCATTTTATAACCTGTTTTTTTGGCACACAACAAGACATAAATGAAAATCATATTAGTCTATGACACACATTTCAATCATCAGTTATATACTTTTTAAAAGATAAACCAAATTTTGCTCAACAATAAGACTAAGATAATTTCAATTGGATGAGTCACAATGCATCCATGAATTTCTGTTACCCAGGGAAGGGATGTCAAACATGGCAGTATCATGGGATATATTGTGATGCATCCAGCTCCCAAACTGCAAGTTTGACAGCCCTGCCCTATCGGGCATCCAGTCTTTCAACAGAACAAGATGGTACTTGAAGCAGCAACTCTTCAATTTAACATTAGTTACACAATTAATTTGTTTGGCAAGAGGTCTGTTAAGCATTTATGAAGAGGCAGTGCCACAAGAGCTGAACTATGTTTAATAGGATCATTTTCATTCATCTCTGACCAGGAACTAATATATTATAAAAATGTATTCCCCAAAACATGGTTAGATTCAATTCTTGACAAGTACTAACTTCCCAACAATATATTCTTTTTAAAAAAGGATGATTGTTTATTTAAGGTAATTCTTATCAACAGCAATTGTTTCTGTTTGATTTACAGTTCCAATTCAATACTTATTCTGTTCATACATGGAATTTTGGCTTATAACAGTCTCTTAAATTTTCAGGTGGAATAATAGGATTTCCTATCTATTCTGATCTGGCCATGTGTCTCTTTGCTCACTGCTTGAAGACTCATATTGACTTCAGTGAAAAGATCCCTTAAAGCAAAATCATCTCTCTCCCCCCTGCCTTGTCCAGATTCATACAGCAGCCTGGGACTGCTTTAAGAGCACAGAAGCGCTATGCATGCACTTGCTCATAGTCAGATATTTTTCTCTTCTGGAGAGTTTCAACTGAGAGGCAAGATCAAGAATGACTTTCACTGATACTGTGAATTCACTCATATTATTTGTAATTCAGTAACTTGGGAAGAGTTACTGCCAGTAAGGGCAGGGAAAAAAGTAGGAACTGTGTCACATGATTAATAATATCTGCACAGGAAATTTCCCAAGTTCCAGTCTTACATCTCATGTAATAATCAAATCTTTTAAAATATTGTCAAATGAAGCTGCTTTACTCATTGGACTCTGTCTTTATCAAGTTTTAGGTTTTTTTGTTTTTTGCTGCCTAATTCTTAATCAAGCCCCTGGCCCATTGAATCTAGCATAGTCAACTCTGAATAGCACATCCATCAACTATCCCCCCCCCCCCAAAAAAAANGCACATCCATCAACTATCCCCCCCCCCCCAAAAAAAATCACTATATATTGAGGTTAATACCTTGATGAGTCCATGGTGTTGTGGTGGAAAGAATTTTCTATACACTGGAAACTAAACATAACATACATAGTGAAAATAATATGGTGTAGGTGCTCAGATACCTTGTATATATTATGATCCAACCTGGAACTCTTTAGTAATTACAGGGCTGGTACAGTGACAACATGAGTTTTGGATCATTCTTTAATCACAGCACTAGCTGCCCAATGAGTTGTATTACTCTTTCTTGTGCTAATTTATGGGTCTTTATTCCTACCACTTTTCTCTCACCAAAATGCCTTCCTGAACTACTGGCATTTCGTTTCTTAATTTGACCACCCAGTAGCACATGGCAGCTTGACTCTTTTTTACTGTCAAACTGTGTCCTGGAAGGCCTTGGCATGAGCCCAACCTCACCGCTTTATGTGATACCCCTACTCAATCTGTCATCTCTTTTCCTGTTGTGTGGCTTTTCTTACTATGTGCAGGAAGAGAGACATTGTGCTTCCTAGTCTACCAGAAATGTTTAATTTGTTTGGGTACAGGGTTTTCCATATGGCAGAGAATTGGGGAAGACTGCTAAAATTTTATTTAGAAAAAAATAGTAGAATCTAAGGCATTTTCAGGTAAATGATAAGGCATTTTCAGGTAAATGATTTCCATGGCTTAAGATAATCTTTCTTAAAATTGATAAATAAAACATTATCAATAATTATTTTAGAATAGAATAAAATACCTTTATTGAATAAAATACCTTTATTGTATTCATGAAATGCAATGACATTTGCACTGCTCCAAACTACTCCAGCACAGTGCCCCAAACACCACATCACAATCACACTACAGAGTTTTAAAAATTAAAATAATAATAATCATAATAATAGGAGTAAATCACAAATGCACTGTTTGATTCAAGAGAATTACTGCCTTGGAAAAGAAACTATTTCTCAATCTATTAGTCCTCATTTTAAGACACCTATAACATCTCCCTGATGGTAACAGTTTGAAATGTGAATGTCCTCCAGGATGGAAAAACAGTGCTGGTGGAGCTTTTTTAGTGTTTCTAGAGAGGATCTGGGTCTTCGCAATCTGCTTTCCAAATGAAGAAAGAGAGCAACTCGATGATGTATCCTTTTCTTCAGATCTCTCTGGAGCTGTCTTCTATATCCATTAGCAGAGTGCATCCAGTATTATCCACACACCACCATCATATCGCCAAAATGCTCTCGCTGGATGGTGTTAGCTCATGGTAAAAAAGTAACCAGTCAACTTCTTCCCCAACCCATCTGCGCTCTGTTTTGAGGAAAACCTGAAAAGTGCAGGGCCACTGTTGGAGCTCGTCTTTGCGAACTGTGGCCTCAAGCTGATGCGAGCACAGCACAAGTAAGGTTGTTGGAAAGTAATGCAGTTCCTAGAAAATTAAAAAGCAATGAACTCTTTCCACACGACAATAACTCAGTCTCCATTGAATATATAGTGGAGAGCGTCCTCTCTCTGCTTTGCATCTTCTGAAGAGTCGTAATAAAATCCTAATTCTTTGGTCTTTTTTGATGTTCAGGGGGGAGATTATGACTCTTACACACCACAAGGACACAGTCTGGAACTCTGAACCTATAGGCTGTCTCGTTTCCTCCTGATATGAGTTCACAACATGGTGTCATCTGGCAAATTTTATTAGCCAGTGTTGAGAGCGAGATGGAGGAAGATAAATGCTGCCAATCCTTAACACTTAGAGGGCTGTTAGTAAGAAAGTCCCTTATCCAACAGCAGATGTGAGAGAGAGACCCAATTTGCCAGCACTTCTTACATCAGTATCAGTCCTGGAATGATTGTGTATTTTAAAAGCCCGTCAGCTGTTAATCAACAAAAAAGCCATCCTTACATAAGCTTCTCTGTGGCTCCAGATGGTCGAGTGGTTGTGATAGAAACCATGCAATAGCGCATCCCTTGTGGATCTGTTATTCTGATAAGCAAATAGTAATGTGTCAAGGGTCAATGGGAGGCAATCCTGTGTATATTTTAAGACCAGTCTTATTTTATTTTATTAAGACTGGGGAATATTGCTTGCTATTGAAATATTTACCTCATTAATTATGGTGCTTCTTTTGTTTTCTATAGTTTTTAAAATTTATTTTAAACTTTTATTTTAAGCCACACAAATTAAATAGATCTTGCTCATTGAACAATAATTTTCTACTTATTGTGGATCTGGACTGAACTTTTTTTAAGAGACCCATAGGCCAATTTATTTGCCATTAAGTTTTTAAAGCCTTTATATGACTTTAGGGTTTAGTATACTTCTCAAGATGAAATTTAACCTACCAGTAACACACATGATATTTTTGTTTGGGGTAAGTTCTACTGAATTCAATGGAGTTTCTGAGTAGAAATGTCCATCTTCCTCCATGTTATCAGCCCTAAATCTACTGCTCCTTCAGAAATAATGGCATAAGTATCATGGAAGGTCAATGGGATTGAGGAAAAACAGTTTAGTACATCTAGCATGTTAAAATCAATGTGTAAAACTCCACTGTTATTTACAAGCAACCCACATAAATTCATAACATAATAGTAGGCACAAGGATGATAAAGTTTGTTGCATGTTGGCTTAATAAATATTGCTTTTAATTTCACAAAGCAGCAAGTAGAATATCTCTGTAAATTATTAAATGCACGTGCAAATGAAGCAGGGTATAATGGTTGAAAGAATCAAGTCTTGTGGGGAACATTTTCTGCTACATAGGATGGATGATGGTACAGCTCATGGAAAGCACAATAAGTGGGTTAATTTCATAAAATGAACTTCCTTCCAACCATACTTCTGGAAAGCCCAGTTTTCTGGTAATTACCTATTGCAATGAGAATTAATATCTATAATAGAGAAATCATGGAAACAGTTAATAGTTTTTCAGAAATCTGTTTTAGTATAATTCTTTCTAAACAGCCAGCACTAAGAGATGAAACAAAAGCAATATGGACATCTGATTGACATCACTACTTCTATGCAAATTATTACATAAATTAATGTGAATTAAATAATAATTAAACTAAATAATTGAGAAGGATTGGCTTTTTAAAAACGTCTATTAAAAACTTCCTAAGCCACAAGATTGAAAAGAAAGAAATGTTTACCATTCTCATCTTCACGTGATGTATCACATATTACTGGTTAGTATTTATCAGAATTCTGACATATTTCATGAAAAAGAATCTTCACAATCTGACAATGTAAAAAATCTAATCTTCCTTATTAGTGTTATAAAGGGAATGACAAACTTTGGATGAAAGGGTACCAAGTGCTAGATCAACAAATTGAATTTTATCCAGTTACACTAGCTGGGATATTATGAGACTTGCAGTTCAAAATTTCTGGGCAAAGACATCTGTTCCTAATCATGATGATGTTAAAATAACAAAACAGCTGATGTGACATGACTGCAAGCTCTACTTTTTAATATTTATATTGTGATATCACAAGATATAAGTACTATAGCTTGAGTTGTGACATCACAAAATACACTTTTTATTATTCCCCTTTTCTCCTCCATAATTGCCTCTGTTTTGGAGGAGCATTGGATTGGGGAAAGTTGTGCAGATCACACAATCTGTGTTCTGCCTGTCGTCTAATTCTCAGCACCAGTGATCTTCATTTGATAATGAATGGCCATCCGCACAGAAACAAATTAGACTCATAGAGTCACTCAGGTATTATCTTTACGTAGCATGTGGCTTCACTGAACATTGGGATAACTTTTAATGCTCAGGCATGTTGTACTAGTTGCTCTGCTGTCCTAACATGTTCCTTGTTATTCCACATTGAGCATTTTTCGTAAATGTTTCCAAGGACCAAGATAAGTGACATTTAATACAACATAAAAAAAGGTTTATCATTTTGAAGACTCTGGAGGGGGGAGTAAGGGGGTTAGAAAAGAATGATTTTGTTAAACAAATTAATTTCAATAAGTTCCTTGTAATGAACCAATATTGTGCAAGTTGTTCAATATATTTAGTGCAATTTCTTAAAAGTTATTCCTTATGTTTCAAAGAAACAAAAGAGCAGTCCTGGCCAAATGTTTTGGACTTTGGGGTTTTATACATTTTGAACTGAGCTGAATTTAAGATGGTTTTTACCCAGGGATTTGTGGTTTTCTAACAGTCATATACATTTTTGCTCAAGAAGTTTACTTGGGGTGCTAGAGCTGTATAAAGAAACTGAAGGAAGTAACGCAGTTTAGGTAGTATTGTAGAAGCATAAACAAAAAATGAGACCAACTGCCTGCCAGGAAGTTTCATTAAAATTGGAGAGGGTGAAAAAAAATAGCAAAATGTGATGCCAGAGGTTCAGTTTCTGCATAGGGAAAACTAAAATGTCAAGGGGTCAAGCTTTCAATAAATATACTGTGTAGAAAATATTTTACCCATTTATGTGAAGATCATTTAAATTATATTGTTTTACAACAAGGCTCTAATGCAAAGAGGAAGACAACAGAGCTGTAACATAGCAAATAGTATAGGACTAATAATTGTTTAGTTGTGGTGCTTTGTAAAATTGTCTAGAAGTCAAGTACTGTGATCTTAAACATAATGGGAAAGGCAAACCAAGATTTTTTTAATTAGAATTGTGGAACAAATGCTGTGGCTTAGTTTACATATCATGCCAAATCATAATGTGGGAGGGTTTACACATCACACTTATGCCAGAAAAAAGCAAACCACATTGTAGCTTATTGTTCTGTGTGAACTAGCCCCCTGTTTTGTAAGCTTCAGCATGGAGCTTGCTAAACAGTTCTAGATTATTATTTTTTCACCTATATAATTTATTTTACTGAGAATGTATAAGATAGGGGCTATAGAAGCTAGATGTCATTGGGTTTTAAAAGCAAAGCGTTATTGTACAATTTTCAGTTCCAGGAAATAAAAATCCAGAACCATCATTGCCCATAATCTTCAAGCCTTCCTTCACACTAAAAGAAATGTGACATTCTCAGAATATTTGCATCCACATTATATAATAGATTCAGTTTATACAGTGGTATTGGAATGTTTGTAATGTTCAATGAATGTTCAATATTTCTGCATAAATATGATCTAAAGCAGGATCCTGTAAGTCCTAAAATTAGATAAAGAAACTCCAAATTATACAAATGAGTAAAAACATATTTGATCATTTATCTATTGAAGAAGATTATCTAAAGCTGCACTGCTTTAAGATAATTTAAAAATATTGAACATTCAGAAGAGTTCACTAAATTTTCCGCTCCACTGTAAGTGGAATTTTCATGCATCACAGCTTTTTAGAACTTTAACCAAATAGTTAGGAATATAAGGAAGTGAATGGCTGGTTTCCTTCATTGAAACCAATTCGCTAATTTCTTCTTAATTGAAAGTTTATTTCACATCTTGGGTAGGGTCAAATATTAAATCCAAGAAGCTTTGGCTTGTTTAAAAGTATTATTACAATGCTCCATATAAGGACAGTGGGGGTGTGGCTCTTACACACAAAAAGTGTGACTTTTGAAGCTATCCACTGTCCTTTGCAGCTAGCTGATCAACAAGACCCATGGCCAGCAATGAACACATCACTATTCAAGCTCTTTGAAGCAGAAAAGGCCTTTTGAACCTAAGCTCTGATTTCCAGTGTAAAAATACAAGCCAAATCTAAGCTACACCTCCCTGGCTGAAAAAATATTCAAATATAACTCAAATAATAGTAATGAATCCCTGCAAGATGGGAAGATTGTAGAATCACATTCAAATAACTATTAATGTACATAGCAGCTAATGGCAGAATTCTCTTAGAATAGCAGGTTATTTACTTATTTGTTGCTGACTATATAATGAACTCTGCATTTTCAACCTGGCAAGGCCACATTATCGAAGATCATGAGGGAGGGAGAGATTCTCACAGATTATTGCATTAAAAAAGAAAAAGAAACATTACCTCCCCTTTCTCGCTCTCTTTCTTTGCATCTCACTTGCTGCCTCATTTTTATTAGGAAAGTGACCCGTTTTCCTTTGTTGAGAGCAAGTTTTATTCCTTGGTCTGGGACTCAGTCTCAAATTAAGTGTCAGCCTTATTACCAAACATATCTGCTCAGTGCGTCGCTGCTCTGCCAACAGTTTACCAAGGAGCATTTTCTCCCCTTCAGGAAGGCTGAGCAGCATGAAAAATATCCAGCCTGTTGTGTCCAAGTGGTTTTCCTCCATCCGCAGGCCTGAATTCCTTTGGTCTCTCTGAACCGCCTTGCTCTTGAGGACTCAAAGCTGCCAAGCCATGATGTCAAGCAGCCTTTTCTTCCCCTTCCCCCCTCAGTGCCCACATTCAGCCATGTGGCTGTTTTGCTCTCCCCACCCCCAGCCTTCTGCAGCTGAAAAATCCCAGTTGATTCAAAAGGTTCAGGCAGCTCTGAGTGGCCCACATTAGCTGGGCATGTTTCCTTTCTACCAGATGAATGAAAGGGGCTCACAATACATCTGCCTCCCACGGACACACACTCTACACCGAAATGCAAGGCCCTGCCCAAACCATAAGAACATAGGCAGCACAAATAGGATCACAATAGAAGACTGTATTTATGCCAGATTTTCCAAATTCAACTTGTCAATTCACGTTTAGGCTTCATCATTTCAACCATCATATTTTAGGCTGGAAAGCAGCATCTACTCAAAGCTCTAGGGCATGAAGGTCTGAACGGACAATGGAGGTCTTGCTTGCTGTTTCCTGGTTCACAGTCACCACATGCAAATCACTTTACCTCACCAACACTCTTTCTGCCAGGCCTCTGCTCCTTCTCCCCTTTCACCCTTGTATTAATTTACAGTTAGGATGGAAAACAATATGCTTTTAAATAGAGGGAGCAATGCATTCAGGCTTGAAGAATTTTCCCCAAGACAGTCCACAATGGAGAGCCAGTGAAAGCAGATATTAGACTAAGACCATGCAAGGTTTGCCACTTTAAAAGCCTGCCTGACAGGATTTCTGATTTCATAGAGATGTAGATTTTAAGGTGGGAAAGGACATCGAGGACCATCTAGTCCAGGGTTGAAGGTATGAAGAATCATTTAATGTAACACTGCTTGAATAAATCCAGCTTTCTCAATGTTTCATTGCATTGTGTTCAGTGTTCATTTGTATTCATTTTGGAATGGGAGTTGTTAAAGGTGGCATGTTTATATTAAGATTATACTAAAGAGAGGTGTGATGAAATTTTTTTAGAAACCCTGATCTACCCCACCCTTCTGCCTAGTAGAGGATTTAAAGGCAAGTTCAGGCATAGTTCACTATTTCATAGTGAGCAGGTTTTTGTCATGGTGTGGTTGTTATGACTGCAATGCAATATACTTATATCCACTTGGTCATTTTCTTGCCTATAATACATGTTCCATCTGATAATCTATTCTTTTAAGGAATTCATATTGGATGCTTAGAATCTAGTTATTAAACATGATGATAGTAAGACATTTGGTGAATGGACAGTGATATGTATGTGTGTATGTGTGTATGTATGTATGTATGGTATTCAGCTTTGTTCGGGTATTTTCCCATGTCATTATAGTTGTGCTTTTAAAGTCGTAGCAATGTTTCGGCAGAATCTCATCTGCCATTTCATCTGACGAACACTATACAGAAGCCTGATGATGGCAGATGAGATTTTGCTGAAATGTTGCTACAACTTTAAAAGCACAACTATAATGATGTGGAAAAATACCCAAACAAAGCTGAATCACACACACACACATCTGCAATAAATCATTCATTTAGTGTTTCATAAAGTTACAATGATTAGATTCTTACTTCAAATTACTCCCTGATTTCAAATTCTTATGGTGTTTGTCTATAATCTGCATTGAATGGTTTAAATTGGATTTTTTCCAATTTAACAAAGTTTTATATTAATGATTTAATATTTTCCGTGTGTATGTAGTTTTCTGTGTATACTGGCAGAACACTCCTTTGTCCTCTCAATTACTAAGCCTAGTGAATGAACCCTACTGTTTGCTGGTATGCACACCTGTGCAAAGGGAAGGGAAGGCAAACTCCTGTTTTTGATGTAAGAGGCCCATTTGCTGATCTGAATAACCTCAACAATCCATTCACACCTTTGTCTTTCTTCTTTCAGGGTCTGAAGTCCCTTTTTCTATGTCTTTGTTTTTACTTGACAAGTCACACATGTTCTGAACAGCTGCTCCAAGCCATTCAACATTTAGATATGTGTGTCTGTGCTTGTGTGTTTGAAGGGGGAAAGAAGGCTGATAAGCTGGAACAAGTTGAACAAAACAGACTTCTGATCTTTTTGTTTTAAGCCCTGAAAACTGTATAGTTTCTTGGACACAGGTCATGGTCCAGACAAGTGACACTTCCAGGATAAAACTGCCCAGATCTCTTTTTTCTCGAGCAACTCTTTTCACAGCTAGTTCTCTCATGTTGCTAAATTTTGTATTTTCCAAACTCTGATTTATTTGTTTGTTTATTTGGCTTTATTTATTTATTTGAACCATCTTTCTTAAGTGACCAATTGAAAAAAAGAGGAAAACTGAAGGAGTGGTCTAGAGAGGATTGTATTAACTTGTACATCCCATACTTTTGTTCCACTTCCATGTTCCCAAATGGAACTTGTAAATATTCAGTTAATGCATAAAATAAGGCAGGTAGAATGGATGAAAATATTGTTGCAAACAAAGAAATGAGAACATTGAGATTGATGTTCAGATAATCAACCATTAGGAACTGAAGAGTCATTGCAGGAAGAAAAACATTTGAAGATCTCACAGATGATAAAAGATAAGAGTAATCCTGCAGTTTCTTTCTGCTGGGTATTGATCTTATGATATACATACCTTTGCATGCTTTCCTGTGCGTGATAGGTTTGGTCATATCCCGATAGTAGCCTTCTTTACAATAGTGGCAGTGACGACCAGCAGTGTTGTGTCGGCAATTAAGGCAAACACCCCCACTCTTGCGACCAGATAATTTGTAGAGTTCCATGTTAAAACGACACCTTCTGGCATGGAGGTTGCAGTTACAAGCTGGAAGGAAGGAGAAAAAATGGAGGTGTAAAGTTTGGTGGTTCTCAGATACTGATAAATTTGGCATTAAATAATATATTTTCTAGATATATTATAGCAAACATGTATAAAATAGCAACAAACCCCCAATTCCTAGTCACTCACATTCTATAACATTGTATGTCAGCTTCTGCCCTAGAAGATAACTTTAATAAGACTTTAATCAAAATGTTAGTCTTTTCTTTCCTTTCTGTAAAACTATCAAAATAGTTACACAAAAAAGCTTCCTTAAAGTGGTGCCCTTTGCAAATACGTTTGAGAATACACAAATCCATGCCACGAATCCTTCATTCATCATTATTATGGGGCTTTGATATATGGTTTATTAATCTGCTTTGGAACAGGGAAACTTTATAATCCATTCTCATTTCCTATGTTTAGTTCATGCTGCCAGTGGCAGATAAAGGCATGACATTTGCTTATTGTATTTGATAACTGATATTAATTATTTGTTCTGAAATTGTAACACAATTTTTAATGAATTCTTGCCGATATAATTCCATTCTCTTACTCAACTCTATCCAAAGTTTTTGTTTCTGAAATTCTGTTTAAAGTGTTTATTTGCAAATTTTATACAGAGCACAAATCCATTTTTATAAATCCCACTTTAACATATAAAACCATAATTTCATTCTAAGTTTATATTTTAAGCAAATACACCATAACAAATTTACTTATATAAAGTATCAGGGAAATTTGAAAAAAAAAAAACAGAGGGATATTCTGCACAATATCCTTCTTTCAGGATAACATACAGTAGACTCTTAAAAATGCAGCAAAGCAAAGTCATTGGATAGTCCTAGGATTAGGCACTCAAAGGCCAAATTTCAGTCCATGAGCATTCTGGCAATCGGGGATGAGAGTTTTAAAATGCAATACTAAAAGAGTAATATTTTTTGAAAAATCAAGCAGGAACAGATCTTGTCTCTGACATGATCCTAGCTTGAACTGCCTTGAACTGGATTCCTCCCTCCTTCTTTCCTTCCTTCTTTTTAAGCTGTAGATCCCAATCATACATAGTTAACTTTCTGCAGTTACCTTTTCTTTTCTTTTTCCAATAAATTTTTATTATTTTCCAACAGTACAAATCTCAGTTACTTTTAAGACAACACTGACATCCACATATAATATTGTCTTATACTTGCAGTTACCTTTTCATAGAACTAGTTATAAGCAAGTATATCCATTTAAGAGCAGTTACTCCTGAAATCTTCATTGCAAACATTTCAACTGCCAGCTATCTACTGAACTGCCAGCTGTCTTCAGGAATCTACACTTTTAGGGTCTCAGAAGACTTTTGTCCTTCATGCTGAAGTGAGGTTTATCCTTCCTTGTACCTAAAAGGACTATCTGATGTTCCTTCCCCTGAGTATGATCAGATACTGAAACCTGGTTTCATCTATTCTTCCAGGAAGCTCATGTCATGTCACTAATTACATCTCAGGATTCTAAGACTTCTGTATCATGGGAAGTAGCTACCCATTTCTCATTCAGTCAGTTCTAGGTAGTTCAAGCATGCAGTGTCCTGTGGGTTGTAGTTCATTCCTTCTCAGATGAAAGCAATACCCTAGCACAAACCCTGTTCTGGTCCAGTCCCTATTTCCCTGCTTGTCTGTTTGTGAATTCCTTTCCCATGGGATTCTCTGCAGAGATTAATTAGTTTATTATTAGAACTGCATCTAGTTCAAGCATGCCTCTCACTCACTGGTTGCTTGTTGCTATCCTTGTGTTAATGTTAACATTCCTTCCAGTTTCTCCCTGCTTTCATTTGCTCTAAAGCTATTGACTTCAACCACAGTGTGTTACAAACACATCCCTGTTTATTACAACCGTGTTTCCAATGCACCCAATTATTCAAAAATCCAACTATCTGCATGTCCCTGTTTCCCTCCTCCCCATTTTCCCTCCCCATTTCTAATCCTGGTCTAGTTTGGAGGGCAGCAACAGTTTTATCATCAAAGTAACCATTAAGGAGCTATTTTACTGTGCCAAATCACTGGGGTTTTGTTGTGTCTGGGGTTCTGCCACTTTTGTCCTATCATACATTACAACACATCTTAACTATTTTTGATCCAGAGCAGACATATATTGCTATTTATGTTCCACTTTTCTACATCCACCTGTTTACAGAAACAAGGCTCTTCAAAAAAGATTGGGTATTTTGCATATATTGGTATATTGTGCATATATACAAAATATATTCTTTAGAATTGCAGACTCTAATTTCATCCAGAGGGGGATGGATTGGAAACCAATGTTTTTATCTTTCTGGAAAGCCCAGTTTCTAAATATCCTGTCCTTGGAGTGAGTTGGCACTTAGCCAGCATTCACTGGCAATACAGTAACTGTTTTTAGCCTCTTAAGCTTAATGCTACCCAATAGAGGAAATGGCCTTAATGAGAAATACTTTCAACCTTTCCCCATTCATCTACATCCAAAAATAAAGGAGTGATGCTAATACGCTTAATAAGAAAAAGGAGTAAAGATTAAAGGCTGATGGATGGTCAGGAGGAGTTTGAAATGTCTGCTATTCATATCAGTGGAGAAAATGGAATGTGAAGTTGACCTTGTTCTTTAGCAGTTAAATCCTGTGGTATGATAAATAGTTTTTCTTCTGAACTTGGGCAGAATATATACCAATAAATAGCTCACATAAAGGAAGACGAGCTGGAGTTGTAAGACCTGAAACCAGCTTATTCCTCAATCATAATGATGTGGGAAGAACTAATGTGGTAGAATACTATGCAAGGAAAAGATCTTATCCTTGATACTTAATATTTGAAGATGAGTCTGGAATAATTTATCTAAAACATCAGAGAGCTGCTTACATTCACCAACAATAAAACTGAAATAAATGTCATTGCATCTGTATTACATGGTTGGCAGGAGTCACACTAGGGGTCAAAAATGACTTGAAAGTATGTCATCAATCAATCAAATGTCAACTTTTCTGTACTGTTGTAGCATTACTTCTCCTCTGTCAACATTTTTGGTGTCCTCCCCATCCCAGCATCATTGGCAGAACTGAATAAGCATAGCATGATTCAGAAGGCAGCTTCCTATAATTTCTTTTTAGCATGTTTGGCTGGCTTCCTGAACAATAGGAAAATTCTTCCATTGCTACCTGGCAGCAGCACCTTTCCTCCGCTCCCTATGGGTCCTTGTCTCTGTGTCATTCAGATCTTTTAATCTAGCCTATTTAACATAAATGAACAGGGTGGTGGTGTCCTTAATGGTCTCTTGGTTGTTTTCTTGCATATTCTCCTTTATCAACAAATGAACCCATGTATAGTATGGCTATAACTAAGGCACAGCATAGTAATTAAGATCTATTGATTACTTAATCCTTCCAACTATCTGATTTTGGGAGATTAAAAAATGATGGGGAACAGCCACCACATTTAGTTAGTTAGTCCCTGCAGCTTTTAATGGTAAGGTTTTTCAGAAGTGGTTTGTCCTTGTTTGCTTCCTAGTGCTGAGAGACACTGAGGTAAGATCACCTAATTTGTTGAATAAGGTGGGACTGTAACTTAACATTTTCTGGTTTCCATTGTGGTGCCTTAACCTCTACACAAACTGTCTATGATTATATCACCAGCAAAAACTCTTTAAAATGTCTCCGTAATATATATTTTCTTGCAACATATTCCTAATTTAATTGTCTCATCTTATCTGTGCTATAAGTGTAAGGATGCATAGTCATTATATTTACAAGTTGAAAGCCTTCAGATTGAATTTACTATAAACAATTATCTTTTTTTTACTAAAAGAACATATCAGGAGATGATGTGTGTTAATTCAGAAGAATTGTGAAATCCCAGACTGATATTCCTGGGATAGTTTCTTATTAGCTGTACAATGTATATTTTACAAATGAGAATATACAAAGCTTTAATTTTTTTCAGAACTTGATTTGTCTTTTCAAAAATCACCGTATTGTCTGAAATAAACAAGATCCATACCAATGGGAAGAGAAGACAAAAACAAAGAATCCTGTCCAATACTTAGTTTTTATAGTTTGTAGTTTTATAATTTATTACTCCAAGTTTGCTACCTCCAATTGAAAGTAATCTTGCTGACTTTTTCCTCCAATATGTGAACATGATAAATGTATATATGCTTAAGCATATATTTACTCCAATATGTAAGCATGAGTAAATAAATAGCGCTATGTAGGAGTATATATACCGGCCAGGAACCAGATTCCCAAAAAAAGGCACAGCAAAAGAAAATAATGTGTATATTAATGTAACAATAACCAAAATTAATTGCTGGTAAGTAGATTTACATCTTTATTTACAACTTTAATAGATCTTATCTTCATATATCAACTCATAGAAAAGGAACTTGATTGATATAAATGTCTGAAAATTCTCATATTTAAAATCATATGATGTTACCTCAAACATATGCTATGTTTCCCTGGAAATAAAACCTACCCCCAAATAAACTCGAGCCTGTTTTTTTGGGATGGGCCTAATATATGCCCTACTCCAAAAATAAGCCAGGGGGGGATGGGCATGGCTTGCATGGGAGGTAGTGAGCTCAAGGACCAACAATGTCTGGTGGCGGTTGCAGCCCGCTGGCCCCTTGACACAGTGCAAATATCAATAAGTCTGAGCATGGAGGCAGAGGTGGGGGGAGAAGACAGGTGATCCATGCATGCTGCATGGCTGCCTTACTCACGTGAGGATCGTGGGAGGCTTGTGCAGTGGCACCGGCAGCAGGTGGAGGCAGAGGCATGAGGTAGGCAATCCTGACATGCAGGTGTTTGTTCGGCAAGGCCATAGGCAAACCAAGAGATGATGGGATGGAGTGGATGGTGCATTGGGATCATCTATACCTCTACATGGCTCTGCTCCACATTTTTTGCCCAGAGGGAGAGGAAGCTTCATCTGCTTGCAGAAGTGATGCTTTGAAACAGAGCTAATAACTCCATTTCAAACCGTCCCCTTCAGGAGTGGGATTCAACTGGTGTTACTACCGATTTGGTGACTACGTTTTGCATGTGCATGTAAAAAACCTCAAGCTGTGCTGCCTGGAGAGCTGAAAAGCTCTGCTTCAAAGAATTATCACAGCAGCAGCTGGGCCAGCAGGCAGGGTGGATGGAGGCTGTGGCATGCCGAGAGCATGGTACATTGCAGCCGAGGGCAAGCAGACAGAGGGATGGAAAGGGTGGGGCCAGCGGTAGTTGCATTCCCACTTTCATTGGCCTCTGTGCTCGCCACCTCCTACATTTAAAAACAATAAGACCTCCCCAAAAATAAGCCCAAGTGTTTACTTTCAAGCCCAAAAGAAAATAAGACTCGTCTTTTTTTTTCAGGGAAACACAGGTATGTAATATTTACCACCAAAATATTGGCTAATTATTTCCGGAAAGTAACCAATTCTAATAGAGGAATGAAGTCATCAATGCCTGGAGCTGGACTTATTATAATTAGGAATTAATTAATTAATAATGCTTAACTTCTCTGTTTAGAATGAGGTGAGTTTTTTATCTTTCAAGGTTTCAAGGGGGTGCAATTTAACAAAGTCATCCACATTGGTGCAAAACTCAAGCCTTGAAAGATAAAAAGCTCACCTCATTCTAAACAGTGAAGTATTATGAATGAATAAATGGCAGGACAGTCCTCAGGGGAAGAAACCAAAGGACATCTTTGTCTGCCTTTTTTCACTGAACTCAGAAAACATGTTGCGGGAAAAAAACCAAGATAATCCTCATCAGCAAAAAGATGGATGCATGGTTTTCTTTTTTTCATCCAGTCAAATTGACAGAGCCATAACTTTCTATCTGATGGATTTCCTGCCTTATGCAAGAGAAACTACACACAGTGTGAGTATTTTGGGAGCACTTACCAGGTCCTCCTCTCGATGCCCATGAATCAGCTGCTTGATGTGCCAGACATGCTAACAGGGGCTTGACAGACTACAGCTCTTGGGAAGGCCTAGGTTCTCCTCAGAGGCAGAGCTGGCTCCAAGGAATAGTTGGCAGGTCCAGCTACTTGTTTCTACCCAACAGAGCAAAACCAAGTGTTTGTGCTGCTGTGATGTAGTTTGGCCTGAGATGCTTGATCCTCAGTTTCCAAGCTGGGGCTTTGGGGTGGGGGAGGATAAGGCTCATTCAGGGGGCTGATCCTCCCGCTGTGAAAGTGTGTGCACGGGGCGGGAGTCTCAGGAGGCAGAGAGACTGGTGAACAATGAAAACTATTATGTGGGGTTTTATGCTTTTCCACAGACATCTTCTGTGGCTGATTATTGGAGGAAAAAAGCCAGCCGTTCACTGTGTTGGGACAACTCCTCTATGCTTAACTTTTTTGTGTGTTTTCCTCATGCTCATTCATAGGGTCCCCTTGCCTCATGCAAGAGGTGCTGGATCGCACTGCGTATCAGCTACAGATGGAACTTTCTATCCAGCAAGGAAAAGAAACATCTTGCTTATCTTTGGAGTGATGTAAGCACTTATAAAACCAGGAGGAGAAAGGACTAATAGTAAAATTAGAGCTCCCCCCCCCACTTTACACTCCTGTTGTAATGCATATCCTGTTGCTGATTGCTTTAGTTCATCTGATAAGTTACTTTAATATACTTTCTCTAGAGAACCATGAGGGTTTTAAGCAGGGGTGGGATTCAAAATTTTTAACAACTGGTTCTGTGGGTGTGGCTTGGTGGTCGTGTTATTGGTTGGGCATGGCCAACTCAATTTCATTCACGTTGAGGCACGCATTTCCTCACCTGGCCTCTCATGACTGTGGGGATGCTGCAACAGTCATAAGTGTGAAAAATGGTCATAAGTCACTTTTTTCAGTGCCATTGTAACTTTGAATGGTCACTCCACACAAGCAAAGTACCAGCAAAGGAGGGGAAAAAAACTCCAGAGAAGTTCCTGAGACAGGAAGTCTAGTCCTGCCAAGAATGTAATAAGGGTTAGTGGAGAGGCAGTTTCTGTAAGCAACACCAGAATGTTTCCTTCCTGCCTTCCTTACAGGATTAGGCCAGTAATTTCTTCTAACATCCGTTCTCCGAACTGCTTGGAATGTTAACAACTGGTTCTAGCAAATAGGTGCAAACTGGTAGAATCCCACTCCTGATTTTAAGGCAACTGTATTCAATCCAACAATGGGCTTCTTATACATGATGTTGTAAGATATGGGGTAAGTTATAATGTGAATCAGATTTTAAAGGAAAAAATAGTTAATACATAATATGATTCTGTTGTTAGAACGGTAAATTTATGACCGCCTCAAAAAGAACCAGGAGTGTGCTGAAGTCTAAATTGAAATGTAAGATAGAAAGGTGACAAATCCTTCCTACAGCCCACATCAGAAAGGAATAGATGAAGTAATTTAGCACCAGAGTTTATGCCTGCACCAAGACATGAAATAGTTAGAGCTATTCATACTTTGATCTCTTGGCAGCTTTTTGTACTGCCCTTTGCACCATGAATGTGTACCCCCCTGTTCTGATCAAGGCTTCCTGAGACAGTAACAATCACACACTGTTTCCAAAAACCTTTGTTTTTATTTCAACAGTTGTGAATTATATGCATTCATAGCCCATAATGAGTCCCAAATAGTTTATGAATAGTCCAACAGAAGTCTGCCAACAGTCTTTTGGGATTAGGCTGATAAACACCCACCTTTATCTCCTTGAAATGCTGCCAATGACTAAACTGCCAATTAGCTGTACAAAGCCAAACAGAGCACAAAGTCAACATGCAGCATCAGAGCTTAAGCTGACCAGAATGAACAAAGTTGCTTCCTGCAAAGGCTCATGTCCCTTTGCTCCTCCTTTATGTCTTATGGGAGGGGCCAATCATCTCCAAGCCTTACTCCTGAGTTTCCCCTTTTGTCTTAACTGTTCTTGCCTTCTGGCAACTCTGTGCAAGCGCGCACTGGTAACAGGTTCCCCCTGTTCCTCTGCCTTGCTAATGTCAGATTCTGGAGGCTCTGGAGTCAGCACAAAACTCTCAGATGGCCTTGCCCCCATCTGTGTTGAATACAGATCCCTCATCTGAGCTCTCCCCAGAGTCCAGGCCTGGCCCATGTTCCCCCTCACAATCCAACTCTGCTGCCAGTTCTGCAGGTTGCCAGTGGACCACAACACCCCCATTTTATTTATTATGATTTATATGCTGCCTTTCAAAGTACCATTCATAGTAGTCCCTTCTCCAATTTTTCCCTTCAACAACATCCTTATGAGTGTCAACTCTGAAATGAACCTGGATGAAGCTGCCTCAAAGTTGCCATGAACTCTAATAGGGGGAAGGGAAGGAGCAAGTAGATAGACTAGCTAACAGTCAAAACAAAAAAATTCTTGTGGGAACCAAGGTCATCCTAACAGGTGGCAGTTGAAGGAAGTGAGAAATGATAAAGCAGTTACAATTGCCAGCTACTTACATTGGACAATGTGACTGGTGACATCTGGGGAGGAAACCATTTGCTCTTTTAATTAAGCAAAAACTGAGTGAACTTTTAGAATTGGTTTTCACCAGCTGTGCTGATATGATGTATCCAATAAACATGTTCTTTGAGGAATCTACTTGCCTTAGAGTTGGAACAGTATCATCGAGGTAGGTTGGACTAAGGAAGAATGATGGTCCACAGTATCCCCTGAACTTGACAGCTGAAGGTGGTCTTGAACCTGGGTCTCCCTGATCCCGGTCCAATGCCTTCATGAATACAGTACCTGTATTACACACACCTATAGAAATGAAACTATGGCTAATGAAACCCTGTTTTCTGGCTGTTCATGATTTTCTCTGCCAGAAAATTGAGTTCACTATAGAAATCTTCCCTTAAGATTTCAATGCAAAGCCAGTCTGTGCTTTAGCTGGGTAAAATTGGGACAAATAATTATTATTCTTGCTTATCTACTGTACTAAGGAATCAACCAGTCCAGGTTCAGAAGTCAGACTAAACCCAATGGCATATAATATGTCCATTAACCAATCTTGGGTCTGGGAATTTTATTTTATCTACTCTGTACAAATTAGTAATCAAAATTTAAAGAGAATCTTGGGAATAAAATCTCAAGTTTTCAAATGAAAATAATCACACACAAACATACCTTCAAGCTTTTCAAAAATGCAATTGTGTCATGCTGCCATCTTATTCCTTGAAATTTAGAATTAAAGAATCTGTGCTTGGATCTTTATGTTCAGAATCACTAACGAGGTGGATTGCAGCCTCTTTTGAATACAAATAATATACTAAGAGCACTTACCAAGAGAGAGTTGTATTTGCACCGATTAATATAAATACAAAGATCCATATTTCATTCCTTGGAAATTCAACAAATTTGTGAAACTCTACTCAGCTACACCTACATGCAGAGCAGCTCTTCAGCTCATTTCATTCCACTTCAGACAGATAGTGAATACAGATTGTCTGCAGCTTTGTATTTTGCAGTTGAGAGAGAATGCTTGCAATGTTTCACATGTTAATGAGAACCCATTAAGGAAATTTAGGGAGGAGTATGTCAGTGCAATGTTACCCAGAGTCTTTTAAGCAAATGATTCCATTCACTGGGAGTGCAATATAAAAATAAATTAGCTGTTCTGCATGCCACTAAATATAGATTAATTTTATGTTCTATTTATTACTATATGCTTTCCAAACAATTCTACAAAGAAATAATAGATTCTTTGTCATCATAAAACCAAGTGCACTATTGCACCAAGATGACTGAAATATATAACAGCATTATCTCTGAACCAGCAAATATTTTTAAACTGGGAGTCCTTCTTTTATCTTAATTAATTATGGGAAGAAATTATATGAGACATCACTTGGCTCAGAATATCACTTTACAGTCTCTATGTCATTAATCTATTTTGATAATAGGATTCTCCTGGTTCTTCTTAATATTTCACTGGTGGAAATATTCATTGTGTCAAAACACAATGGAAATATTTTTATTTCCATTTTTTGAACAAAAAAACAATACATTGGATTGGGATCTATTTTGTTCCTGGCAGATCAGAAGGACTCTGGTCTGAAAATTGCAAGCTTGTTGGAGAATGCTGAAAGCAGAGGTGGTATCCAGCAGTTCTGACTAGTTCTGGAGAACCGGTAGCAGAAATTTTGAGTAGTTCGGAGAACTGGCAAATACCATCTCTGACTGGAGATTTTACAGTATCCTTCCTCTGCCACTCCCACCAAGCCACATTCACAGAACCGGTAGTAAAAAAATTTGAATCCTACCACTGACCCTAACCCTAACCCCTGCACCACCACAGCTCTTAGATGCTGTTGCAAAGTTGCTAGTTTACTTTCAAATGGGCAAGATCTCTTATTGCCTAGTCATGAAGGATCTAATCTGGAGTAAAACAGAAACTCAAAAGTTGAATGCTACTTTTTAAGATATCCACTTTCACCCCCCAAAAGAGTTAAATGTCATTTACAGAGGTTTTTCTACCAAGGCTGGTGATAAATTGAAAAGAAAAGATTAAAAGATTTTTCAACAATAGCTCATAACTTCCAACAGCAAATTGTGAGCTGGGATGCCTGTATTATTTGTCACAGCATTTCATAATGAGCTAATTGCATTGTCCAGTGCATAAAAATAAAACAAAAGATCCATCCAGTACTAATAAGGAGACAAAAACCTAATATAAAAATGGAATGTAAGCTTTCCAAAGCCTGTGCTAGCATAAATATCTTTGAAGTGTTTTCTTAATGTGCTCAAAATAGACATTTGATTTCTTCCCAGCAATTCTGCATTCACAATGTCTAGCCAACTAAACAGGGTGTAAAGGCCATGTTGGATGGGATCCTACTCTTCTAAAGAGGTTGCATCTTCATGGGTGTTAACTGTTCTTGATTATCAGGGAAGCTCTCTTCTAAAGAGGTTGCATCTTCATGGGTGTTAACTGTTCCTGATTATCAGGGAAGCTCTCTGGTTTCCAGCACCAGTCCTCAACAGAACCTTTTTGGGGAAAACTTGGATTTACAATACAGAACGGACAAGCATAGGACTCTGAATATATAACAGGGATTGGAGAAAATTAATTAGAATATCAGCTATGGTTTTTAAGGTAATCACTAAAACAGTAAGGTACAAGTGAACAAATCCTTACAAAACATGCTAATGTGGTCTGATCTTAGGGATGTTTTCTCTTTCAAGTTTTCTGTATCTCTTTGCTGTCATTTAGTGGTTATCCAGATTTTTTTGCAATATCATCGACCAGGAAAGAAACTTGTTTCTTCCCATGGTCTATAGATCATCTTAGATATAAAATGACAATTGTATATTATGCTCTGAATTTCTGTTGCTATAAATTTTGCAAGCAAGATAGTTGTTAAGTGAGTTTTGCCCTATTTTATGATTTTTCTTGTCAGAGTTTTTAAGTGAATCATTGCAGTTATTAAGTTAGTAATGTAGTTGTTAAGTAAATCTGACTTTGCTTGTCAAAAGGTTGCAAAAGGTGATCACATGACATGCGGATTGATAACAGATAATCAGATTTGGAAGGAACCTTGTAGGTCCAACCCCCCACCCAAGCGGGAGACCCTACACCATTTCTGACAAATGGCAGTCCAATCTCTTCTTGAAAGTCTCAAGTGATGGCGCTCCCACAACTTCTGAGGGCAAGCTGTTCCATTGGTTGATTATTCTCACTGTCAGAAAGTTTCTCCTTGTTTCTGGGTTAAATCTCTCCTTGTTCAGTTTCCATCCATTATTCCTTGCCTGGCCTACAGGTGCTTTAGAAAATAGCTTGATCCCTTCCTCTCTGTGGCAGCCCCTTATGACTGCAGCTGTCATAAATACATGCCAGTTGCCAAGCATCCAAATTTTGATTATGGGGATGCTGCAATGGTCTTAAGTGTTTAAAAATGGTCATGCTACTTTGTTCAGTGCCATTGTAACTTCAAACGATCAATTAACAAATGGTCGTAAATCAATGATTACCTACAATTTTCATGAATACCATTTAGTAACTGTTCTTATCATATTCCCAGGATGTTATTTTTGTCTCATTCATGGATTAAAACTGAGAGCTGACTGAGTTTTAATGTAGCATCTTTTTTTCCCAACACTGCTTTGGCTGTGGTTAAATTGTAGGATGCTTCATCAAAGACATGGCTCCTGACACAGTCAACAGTGGGATCTATCATCCAAGTTCTACTGACCATTTTACACACATGTGTTCATGACCTTTTCATGGCTCCCCAATTGGAGTAGCCTCCACAGAGGTATCTGCTAGCAAAATGCATTTACTGGCACTGTTCAAAGCATCTTATCAATACTCTTCATAAATATGGGTTTCACACACTCGTTTGAAAGAGTGCCACACTGTACTTTTAAGAAACAGGATTGGGGGTTTCTTGGGAAAATACTAGTCTTCTGCTCCACAGAAAGTTGGTTTAAACCAGGAAATAAAATTAGTTCTGCCAGTTCTGAAATCACTAGGTGCAAAATTGGATTTTCTGTTGCTTCAGCCAACAAGGTATTTGCATGGCTATATTTTTAACCATTGCACTATAAAATAATGAGAACATTTATTTTTATTTATTTATTTACTCATTTTGTCAATTGCTTATAAGATAATAGGTATAAGTAAAAACATAGTTATGAATACATGGATACATATAAGGAAAATAAAAATAAAAGAAACAATAGGACAGGGATTGTGGGCATGTTGGTGCACTTATGCATGCCCTCACAGACCTCTTAGGAAAGGGGTGAGGTCAATCATAGACAGTCTAAGGTTAACGTTTTTGGGGTTTGGGGAAGAAACCACAGAGTCAGGTAGAATATTCCAGACATTGACCCTCTATTGCTGAAGTCGTATTTCCTGCAATCAAGTTTGGTGCGATTAACCTTGAGTTTGTATCTATTGTTTGCTCTTGTAGTGTTATGGTTGAAACTGAAGTATTCATTGACAGGTAGGACATTGCAATGTCTGATTTTATATGCTATACTTTGATGGGACCGAAGGCGGTGTAGTTCTTGCTTTTCTAGGTCGAGAATTTCGAGTCTGGTGGCATAAGGTATTCTACAACGAGTAGAGGAGTGTAGAATTCTTCTTGTGAAATATTTCTGGACTTTCTCAACTGTGTTAATATCAGATATGTAATGTGGATTCCAGACTAATGAGCTGTATTTGAGTATTGGTCTAGCAAATGTTTTGTATGCTCTAGTTATTAGTGTAATATTACCAGAGAAAAAGCTACGTAAGATTAGGTTAACAACTCCTAATGCCTTTTTGGCTATGTAGTTACAGTGGTCTGTAACTACGTAGCCAAAAAATACATCGCCAAAAATTACATAGTCAAAAATTACAGTAACATGGTCTGAGAGTCACTGTACTCGATGTCAGGAAGAGTAACAGACAGTTTAAAAGGGGGTGTGTGGAGGAAATGAGGCTGAGAATACTCAACAGTTGCTTTCCTTAATTTATCTCACATTAAAACAATCCCTCTCATAGGTCACAGTTAGTAAGTGAAGAAAGAAGGTAAACCAGCTTCATTACTTCATACA
Source organism: Laticauda laticaudata (assembly GCA_004320025.1). NCBI lineage: Eukaryota > Metazoa > Chordata > Lepidosauria > Squamata > Elapidae > Laticauda > Laticauda laticaudata. The sequence goes on from BHFT01053680.1 coordinate 27,982, forward strand.
GGGCTCTGTAACTGGAGCACTATACTTTATGCCAGCATACATTTTTTGGGCTGGTTTAGGAACTGTGCCTGCTCAGCAGGTCTTTTGGTGATCTGACTTTTTTCCTTCCTTCAGTCTCCTCCTTAGGCAACCAATCCTCTTGTTCATTGTTTATTCCCAATTAAATTAGCACTGTTCTTGTTAACCTTCTTTCTGTTATTGGAAGTTTGGGGAAAAAACCCATGTCGATGAAGATCTAGATACTATATAGATGAAAAGGTCCAGATGTAACCCATCAACATTCAGTGTAGGGAGTGTTATTCTAAGCAAATCATACTGTATCTGTGCAGACCATAGTTCTTATGCATTGTTTTTAAATTTGTACCTATTCCTAGCAATTTATGAAATACATGTCTATATGGCTTTTTTTTGGGGGGGGGGGATTAAATATTTATCTTATAGAGAATATATCTGTTGGAAAAAACTCTTCATTGATGACAGGAAGGGCATCTGGCCATTAAACACACAATTCCTTTCAGTTGCTCAGGCCACCCCACAAGGGATTATGGGGTTGTTAAAAGAGGATGATTAAATACTTATATTATCATCTTAACTATTGCATCACACTACAGTAGATTTTTAAAGCTTTTTTCCTTGGCAGTGCAGGTGAAGGCTGTTACCAGCTTTTTGTTCATTGCCCACCTGAAGCAGACATGCTGAATGCTTCTCTTCTTATTAGTGCCAGACTGCTATTATGATAAATACCCTAATTATACCTAATCTAATTATCCCAAAGAGTTATATTTGAGGCTGCATTTGAAATACTTGCAGAAACTTCAATAGGTCCAGCTCAAGGTAGTAAGAAGGTTGGCAATGGTTTCTTGCACTGGCAACACTAGTTATCTGTTGGTTTCTAGGTTCACTTTACTAGGTTCAATGTTCAGAATATCATAAGGACTTCTTCTCACATTTTACCTGCTCATTTATAAAGATCTAAAGTTGAAGTTGAAGTTCAAACCAGATGGGGCTTTCTTCATCTACATTGATTACTAATTATATATAGCTCCCCTTTCCACCTCAAAACTAATTATGTCAATGAGGAGAAACCTGAGTATTGCAAAGCATCCCTCTTCACAGTTATATGTGAAGACCTGTGGAGGAGGGGAGGAGCCAAAGTACAAGATAAGAGTGCCTACCAATGGGAAACTTTACTTTGTGGACTACTGTATTTTTCTGAGCACCCAAGTTGGGATATTCAATTGCTGAGAATAGCTGGGAAGATGGCCTGCTTGTTTCCTCTAGTGCATTGATTATTGTGATTATCAGATATAAAGTAGCATCCAGAAAATAAAACCATGCCAAACAATAGATAAATGCATTTTTTATTCATCATCAGGAAAGGTCCTTGGAAAGCAACACTTTGAAGGATGATAAAGAAGTCTTGTAATTTTTAAAGAAGGACTTATAAAATAGAAGGAAAGAAAGAAAGGTGAAAGAGAAAAAGGGAGAAAGAGGAAGAAAGAGAGAAAGAGAAGAAAGAGAGAGACAGAAAGAAAGATAAGAGAAAGAGAAAAAATGAGAAAGAAAGAAAGAAAGAAAGAAAGAAAGAAAGGAGAAAAAGAGGAAGAAAAGGGAAAGAGACAAAAGAAAAAAAGAGAAAAAGACAGCGAAAAGGAGGGAAGGAAGAAAGAAAGAACAAATGAAAGAAAGAAAGAAAGAAAGAAAGAAAGAAAGAAAGAAAGAAAGAAAGAAAGAAAGAAAGAAAGAAATCCTGTCTAATGAAACTTTAATGTCTTGGGAATAAATTGAACTTTACAACCAAATCCCAAAGTGGTGTGCAAAGAATTTTCCCCAAGGTTTCCTGTCCCTTTCCTCCCAACTCTTATTCATTTTGCTGCACATAGCTGAGTGCAAGCAATCTGTGTTTGGCAAGCATAAGATTCTGGCAGCATGTAAATCACCTCTTCAGCCTAAACCTTCCCCTGCACACACATACACCCCTTCCACTCCAGTTCCACATTATATGGAGGTTAGTTAATCCAGCCTTTCCACTTTAGGAATACAAAGTAAGTGAAACCAAACAGCATGAATGCAAGGTCAGCTAGTTTTGAGCCTTTACTTTGAAAAGGGGCAGGAGGAGGGGGATTAAATATACACTGACTGCTTTAACTCTAAAACTTTTCTTCCTTTTCTTTTCTGGACTATATAGAAATGATTGAAATTGCCTCTGCAGAATGAAAACCTGTATCCATTGAACCTTTGCCAAATTTTGCTTGAGTGAAATGAATCACTCCCTGTGGCAGAAATATAGCACCTGAAATGCATCCCAGCCTCTTTGTTTGTAGGCAGAATTGGACAATGACAGGTCAGATCACTTGTACAGAGTACATAGTAGACCAGCATATGCTTCAAAAATCTGACAGAAGTGCTTTGGATCTGTTGTGAGCCTGAGGATAACCCCTTTCTCATTTGTGCATATTTCTTTCCCAGTAGAATTCTGTAAATCCTTTAAAACTAGAAGAGAGTAAGCACGCAACTAGCAGATGTACAAGGGCACTTGGGAACAAATTGTCCTTATCCATAGGTCGTTGGATAAGCCATAATTGGCTGAGTTTGCACAACAAACCCTAAATCATAAGCAGTGAATTATAAACCACAAGAGTTGGGTATATCAAGGGTCTTCAAATTTGGCTAGTTTAAAACTTGTGGAGTTCAATTCCCAGAATTCCTGAGCTAACATGACTAGGGAAGAAATTCTGGGAGTTGAAGTCCACAAGTCTTAAAGCTGTCAAGTTTGAAGACCCTTGCTATAAATCATTAACTGTGGAAATCTTCCTAGTCCCCTATAAAATGGCTAAATATACTATATAAATATAGTATATAAAATCACACATTGCAATGTCCTACCTGTAAATGAATACTTTAGCTTCAACCATAACAATACAAGAGCACACAATAGATACAAACTCAAGGTTCATCGCACCAAACTTGATTGCAGGAAATACGACTTCAGCAATAGAGTGGTCAATGTTTGGAATAGTCTACCTGACTCTGTGGTTTCTTCCCCAAACCCCAAAAACTTTAATCTTAGACTGTCTACTATTGACCTCACCCCTTTCCTAAGAGGTCTGTAGGGGGCGTGCATAAGCACACCAACATGCCTACTGTCCATGTCCTATTGTTTCTTTTTTATTTTTCTTATATGTATCCATGTATTCATTACAATGTTTATACTTATACTTGTTATCTTGTAAGCGATTGACAAATCAAATAAATAAATAAAATATTTAAAGTACTTCATCCCCATAGTTGAATACATCAGTCACTGGGGCAATGTCCACCAATATGGGTAGATATAAATCAGCCCAGTACTGTAACCTAATGTGCAGATTCTGCTTCAAGCCCCCTCTGGCATACTTTTGCTCCAGGAGCAAGTGGCCCACCCATATAGTTCTGTGGTTCACCATTTGGGGATTTGCTTCCTGTCCCAGCAGTGGCATGAATCTCTTCTCTTCAAGACATTTTCTTTCTGACCTTATGCCTATAAACATTTGTGGCTAAAGTAGGCCACAGAGGATGCATCTTGGCTTTAAAAAAAAACAAAAACTGAAGTCTATTGGATTCTCTGAAGTTGTCTCTTTGGAATACACACAGTTTCCATAGAACACTTTGAAGTTCTACTGTAACTAAAAATGGCAGAGAGGTTTGAATGTGTTCTTGGCCTAACCTTGGCAAGTGCTTCCTCTCATTTGGTACAAGGTTTGTCAAAGTGCTCAGTGCCCCAACTAAACAAATCAGGTAGTTTTCTGTCACTCAGACATTTGATTTTGGTTTTGGCTTAGAAAGTGCTGATGCTGCACCCTACACCCATGTGGCTTCCGTAATATTTCAGAGGGTGGGCAAGTTGCTAATCATAATGTCATGAAGTCTCAGTGAAGCAAGGATTAGGCTGGAATTGTGAAGAACTTCAGAGAAAAGCCCCAATCCTGGGTTATGAAAGGTTAAATTCATATAATGCTGTAGGAGAAATAACATATATTACAGATAATCTTTTGCTCCTGGGATGAGATAGTTAACAAAGATGTGTACATTTTGATTTCAATGATTGCATTGTATTGAAATACTGTATTTACATTAGTAAATCTTACTAATTATTGTATTGCAATAAATTAGTCCTATACAGGTAGTCCTCAACTTACGACCACAATTCAGCCCAAAATTGCTCAGTGAAACATTTGTTAAATGAGTTTTGCCCCATTTTGCCTTTGCTGCTACAATGGTTAAGTGAATCACTACAGCTGTGAAGTTAGTAACCAGGTTGTTAAGTGAATCTGGCTTCCCCATTGCCTTTGCTTGTCAGAAGTTCACAACAGTTGATCACATGACTTTGGGATACTGCAACCATCCTAAATAGGAACCAGTTGCAAAGCATCCAAATTTTGATCATGTGACCAAGAGGGATGCTGCAGTGGTCCCAAGTGTGAAAATTGATCATAAGTCACTTTTTTCTATGCTGTTGTAACTTTGAATGGTCACTAAATGAACTATTGTAAGTCAGGAGTTACTTGTATTTTCATTTTCATGATGGGCAAATAATGAATTGCTGCAAGAGAACAAAGTAGTAGAACACTTTTTTTTTAAATGGAGAAGTTCCTGGATTCAACCAGCAACATTTCCAGGTAGAAAAATTCACTAGCCCAAGGATGTCAAACTTCCAACCCAGGGTGGATGAGTCAAGTGCTGGCCATGCCCACGCCCGGTTTAGTGAAGGAGGAAAAAGTCACAATACATCATGTGACACTGCCATGATGATGCAAGTTTGACCCCCCTGCACTAGCTGATACTGTAATCAGTACTAAGCTAGATGTTCATGGGTTTTACCCTAGGTTATCTATACATCCCTTTCTACCTTCCATTCTTTACCAGGACACCAGTCCTGTTGCCAATAAAAAGCAATCTGACCTAAGCCTTAAATATATATGTATAAATATTCAACCATATAAAGCATTCAAAAGAACTTCAAAAGAGGCTTCAGACCAGTTGCAGTTTCTGAATAGTATTCAAAGGTGGCCCCAGGTAGATTGCATTGCAGTAACTGAGCCAGGTGTGAGTTAGTGCATAGCTATAATTGTCGGGGCCTAATAATATCAGAATAGACTTGCCAGATCTCAGGATATTTCAATCCAGGGAAACTTATGTTTCTGGAAGTCAGGAGACTCTTTGTAGATTTTGAGACAAAGAGTGTCCTTTCTTACTGGAAATTGTTGGTGTGATTTAACCCTCATTGCACTGGAACCATAGTTGACTAGATTTATGCTCTGCTGTTCTTTTTTCTGGCTGCTGTTCTTACTTGTACTGTCTTCATTGGTGTGTTGGAAAGGGCAATACATTGAAGACGCAGATTGGCTTCTAAAAAGCCAATGGGGTTAGTCCCCAGTCCTTCCTACAAAGAGATGGGTACTTTCCTGGTACCTGCCTGCTACCAATTCTGGAACGTGAAGGATTAACATCCTTGTTAAGATCTTGGTTCGGAGAGGGAACCAAGTGAGACAATCCTGAAATTCCCATGGCATTCTGCTGCCAATAAAATGGCAAGTGAACAATGATTTAACATCAATAATGTTTTGTAAATGTTATTTATATGTTACTCTTTCCATTCAATTTATTTCTGTCAGGCATAATCATGTGTTGGGAAGTTCAAGCAGCTTTGTGGGCCACCTATATTTTATTTATATTTATTCAATTTATATAGCCACCCATTTCACATAAGTGACTGAACAGCTTGTAAAATATGGTAATCACAACAAAATATGACAAACACAATATAAATAAAGCATAAAACCAGATTAGAACCCCCCCAAAAAACATAGCCAACAGCTTTTCCAATCCTTACATCATAACCAGTACAACTACCTAGTAGACTTCTCGTCACCACCAGATTCCCAAGCATATGGCAAGATTACTTCTTCAGAGTTTTTTGGAAGGTCAATAGAGGATTGACCTTCCCCTGTTTCATGGAGATTATTTTCCAAAGGGTAGGTACCATAGCAGAAAAAGTCCTCTTCCTGGGCCCTGTAAGATGACATTCCTGAATAAACAGAACCTGGTAGGACAAATCGATGTAACTAGGAAGTATTATAGCCTCAACTAGTTCAGGCATTCTACTGTATCTATGCTGTAGTAATCTCTTCTTTGGCTTCCTACAATGTATGGTATGAATTCAGAAACTGTAGTGTTGTTGGAAGCTTTCTGCATGCTTCAAAATGTATTTGGAAGAGGTTCTTTGGAACATGTTAGAACGGGAAGCATGATATTTCTTAAATAACTGTATATTTTCAGTGGTAAGAGTGCAGTACTGCAGGCTACTTCTGTTGAATGCCAGCTGCCAGCAATTTGACAGTTCAAATCCCACCAGGCTGAGGATTGACTCAGCCTTCCATCCTTCCGAAGTGGGTAAAATGAGGACCCAAATTGTTGGGGGCAATATGCTGACTCTGTAAACTGCTTATATACTGTAAAGCAGGGGTCCCCAACCACCAGGCTCCGGACCGATACCGGTCCGTGGATAATTTTGTACCGGGCCACAAAGAATGAATAATCGTGATTAAAATATATATAAAAATTAGTTTTTAGTAAAGAAATAGTAAAGAAGCGCTTTACTATTGGGGAAGAATTAATTTTGCCGGTCCTTGAAAAAGTGTTTCTGCGTGAAACTGGTCCCTGGTACAAAAAAGGTTGGAGACCACTGCTGTAAAGCAGGATATAAGTCTATGTGCTATGTTTTCAGGTTTTCATTCTTGAAAAAAATCCATCTGTTTTCAAGCTCACACCCAAGACTGGAAAAAAACAAAGCTATTCTAGAGAGCTATTGATCAAATGCTCCCGTGTGTTCAAAAATATTCCTTCTGGTTACCTTTTAACACAACACCTTTTAACACATACCTTTTACACTAATTTCAAAACAGTAACCATGGATCTCCCTTTGTTACTAAGCCTACTACAGAATATTGGTATTGAATCTTACAAGGCTGAAACACAATTTTTCTTGTCTTATTCAGCTAGCAAATAAAACCGTTCCTGGCTTTATTTATTTTTTTTACAAGGCTCCTTGAATTAAAAAATAAAGAAAGTGGTAATCAGGATCAATTTTGTAGGACTTGCTGGAAATTGGGAACACAATTTTGTGTTTGATTTTTGTGAAATAAGAAAAAAAAAAAAAAAGCAGCTAGGGATTAGGACCAGAGAAGAAGCGGATTTTTAACCATCTTGCTCCAATTTATATATATACCTGCATTTCTCCATCTCCATCTCTCTTTCTATGTCCATCTCCATTTCCATGACTATCTCTATCTTTCCTTTTGTTTTGAATGTTCTCCTAAAATCCCATACAGGGATGACACTTTTCTTAACACTAATAGAATGCATCTTTTGTCTTTTTATTCTGTTTGATAAGGGTTGGTTTGTTTTTTTTTTGCATTGATTATATTTCCATTTGTTGGCTTCTCTGAGAGATTTTGTCCTGAGAGCAATTTTTTTTAAAAATATACTAGGTGAAATATGATTTTACTACCAGAACAAGCATTGGAAGCAAAGTGCTGCCATTTCTATTTTATAACTGTAAGACTGAGGTTGGAAAATACTCATCTGTTATGAAATGCAAAACTCTTTGGGAAATTTTCAAAGAAAACATTATTTAGTCAATATATATCTTGCCTTTCTGCCCAGTTACATTATCAATGCCAATTCCTCCCCCACCCTGAAAAGAAGTAGCCTAATCACTTCTTCCAGGTAGAATTCAAATATTATAGGTATAGTTATAATTTTAACTGCACTAAACAAGGAAGTCGGTATACATTTCTTCACACTGTACATTGTACACATATGTAACCAGAAACAAGACAGACTTCTTTTATTCTTGCCTTGTAAAGAAATGGAACACATGGTAGAGGGGTTTTTCTCTTACATGTCTTGTTTTGTTTTAGCCAGAAGGTTGCCTTTCTGTTTGGTTAGCCCTTCCCTTATTTTGAAAGGCAAAACTCAGATGACTTTTGCTGTGCAAATACAATTAGAATTCCAGCAAGCCCAGGCTACATTCTTCTAGCTACCCTCAAAATTCCTACAGAGGTCTTGGTTTTGCCAATAGGGAAAATAATAATTTTTTAAAATATTCTAATCATTTTTAAGTTAGATGGGTCAGAATGGGTGCTGGTAAATCAAAAAGAAGAAATTTTCATCTGTGATGAATCAGAAGCCCAAAGGAGGATCCACTCAATTTAACTTCATAAAGGAAATAAAATATTTGGTTGCATACCATTAAGAAAAAGTTGGCAACAAAACTGCCAGTGATGTAACGCCTATGGCACTACTCTATAAACTAAAATTGGAATACTGCAGATAGTCCCTAATAAAGCTATATGAGTGCATGGAAGAGAACCCAACACTACCAGAAATTGGGCACACCTCTGCCATTTTTTCCTTTTGGTCTAGGAAAAAGATAGTCCAGAAGAAATATCAAAGATGTTGGTCTGGTATACCCTTCCCTCAGTCATAATACTGAGTCCAAGGATAATTCACTATACTTGATGGATAACAGAAGGAAGTCAGATGAAACATTGCTGAGAGCATCATTAGCTTTGCATTCTCAGAAGGGAAGAACTTATCATAGACACCCATGGCAAAAAAAACCCCACTCTGTGAGCAGGAAAATTTCACCATAACATTCTCCCTTGCAAGCTACTAACCATATTTCCCTTGCAAGCTGCTAACCACTCACTGGCTTATAACACCTTCTCTGTAGCCAAGGGTGAGTCTGGCACCAGCTTCATCCTTCCTACATTCAAGTTTATTGTGGTCACTAAGCAATGTTTTATACAAATCTAAAATTATAATGTACCAAAGAAATTAAACACCAAAGGAAAAGGTAAAATATATGTGTGTAAAAAGAGCTTAAGTGCAGTCCTTAACTTACTATAAAAATAAAATTAAAAAAATAAGACGTTAATATTAGCTTATAAACAAAATGTAATTATTTGGGTACTAAGAGCTAAATTCTCCATCTATTAGTATGTTAAGAAAAATTCATAAGCTATAACATCCCAGAAAATCGGGAGAAGTGATAGGGAGCTTCCATAAAATCAAAAGAAACCAAACAAGGTTGATCAAGGGTAATAGGGAAGCATATAATCACATACTGTAGATCAAGGGTCTTCAAACTTGGCAAGTTTAAGACTTGTGGACTTCAACTCCCAGAATTCCTGAGCTAACATAACTGGAGGAGGAATTCTGGGAATTGAAGTCCACAAGTCTTAAAGCTGTCAAGTTTGAAGACCCTTGCTTTAGAGTGATCGTCCCTACAGCATTTTTATTATAAGGAAAGGTTCTCATACAAAGGGAGACTTTATTAAAAGCAGGGGTGCAACATGCAACAAGCAAAAAAATTCATCCTGTTCAGACCTCCTCCTGCACAGAGCCTTAGGAACTCACTCCCAGAGACACCACTGGGCTGCTTGTCATGTACTGAAGAACCACAATGTCTTTATAGGTGGCATATATGTTTTTAACCTTGATCTATTTGATGGAAGTTCTTGTCCACAGCTTATGAAATCATCCTTGAAAATCCCTATATTAATAACTAATAGAAAATAGAAAAGTGCAAATTGAAAATTGTGACAGCTTGTAAAAGATGGTTAGAATTTCCTGCCACAACCACCCTCTAGCTTTTTAGTTTTTATGTTTGCAGGTATTACTTAAACATTGTTTTAAAATAGAATTTCTCACTGATGTATTCAGTGATACAATCATTGCCACTATCAAATTCATCTGCCAAATAGATCAGGCTTCTAAAAGACAGGAAACTGGAATAAGAGTCAGCCTCACAGCAAGCAATAGATTTTGGAGGTTGATTCCAGTGATCAGGGTCCAAAATATTTCCCATTTTTCCTGTTATCCATTGTAGACTCCTATGCAGCTCTGTGAACTCATTGATCAAAGACTTTTCCATTTCCTTACTTTTCATTTGATTCCATAAAAAGATTCTCAATACTGCCCTCAAAATATGATCTGCAAATTAAAAACATATCCCCACATATTTATGTTCATCATTTGAAAGCCAGATAGGGAAAGCTTAGTTTGGAACCAATTTTGCCTGCTTTGTTTTGTTTCTCTCTTATTCATCTTGTATTTAAGACCTGAACATTTGTTGAGGCTTCTGTACTTCACAATATATGCCAGTCACCGATCCAGATTCCTTAACTGGGACTCTGCTCAAGTTATTTTGAAATCTTGCTTTCTTGACCATTGTCGAACTGCGTTCTAGTGCCATATGCATACAGGAGCACCAGTTCTTAAACCCTCTCTTTTTTTTAATCCACAGCACTAGAGGTATATGTACATAGCAACCAAAACATTGTAAGCATTCAGGAGTAGACAAAAATCTTTCCCACATTTATGGGACTGCAAGTGGCTAATTGAGCTGTTGAGTTTTCTGAGTTATGGAAGACAGGCCCTTTACTATTTCATTAATTTTGAGACATATTGGGTCTGATGTAGGTCCCTTTTGAAGACAATAGGCATCTTTCATGGACTTTCATTGGGGTTTGGATCATTCAGGGCACTGAAGAAATCTGCTTAGGAAGCAGCTGTGGTCGGATTAACCAAAAGTGTGTGCAATACATTTGGAAATGACTGAAAAGCCTCAAGAACACCCACATAATGTTAGCTAATTGCATGGTTGAGCAGCACACAAGAATTGGAAGAGTCCAATGGAAGAACGGCATTCTGTTTTTTGTCCGGGAGTTTTCAGACTTGCTTAGAGGTTGCATGTTTGCCTGGCATCTTTCTCTTTCATTTCAAGGAAAGTATGGAAGATCTAGGGACAAAACCCTCCCTAAACTTCAGGTCCCAAACTTGGCAACTTTAAGACTTGTGGACTTCAACTCCTCAGCTGGGAGTTCCTCAGCTGGGAGTTAAACTCCACAAGTCTTAAAGTTGCCAAGTTTGGAGACCTCTGCTTTAGGTGGTTCCATTTACTAGGCCTGTTTATCAGGTAAAACACTGAGCTGCAGGTTGGATAGAATGGTTTGCCCCTGGGTTAGTGTAATAGTAAGGTTAAAATATTTATTTTCTCCCAAAGCATTAAGAAGCCCAAAGGCAAGACCAGAATATGTAGGTTTTTTGGTTTGCATAATATTTGAGATGGATAATACATCCATAATATTTAGTGACTTATGGTGGTGAAAAATCTGTTCCAAGGCACCTGTTAATCTTACATCAAGCACCAGCAACAGCTTCAACTTTCCCCTTTTAACAGCAGGAGAGCAATACAGGTTCATGTTCAAATGCATAACAAGAGATGAAAATAATTGGCCTGGCCTAAATTCCTATATATCATATATTCTGTAAAATAAAGGGGTGGACATGTACTAAAGCCTAGGAAGCCTAGCCATAGACTTACCCCCTGTTGTAGAAAAAGAGGGAATTGAAAGAAGCTTGTCAATTTCACCTTTATTTGCTTTTGTCTGGGACACTGAGAGGAAAAGGAAAAGCCATTAGACCATCACTCCATTTCTAGAATATGCCAGGATAGGGAAACCATGAAGAGGGGTGAAGCAAAGAGGGGTGAAGCAAGTGAGAATACATTGCTACTTTCAAAACAACATCCTTCTGCGAGCTCTGGTGAAAGAATCAGGAGCACAAGGCATTAGTTCCAACATGGTGTATGTGATTGCAAGGCTGGTCAGGTAACTCCCGTGTCAGGAATATTCCCTTACCTGGAAGGGTGCAAAAGTTGCTGGCTGCTGAAAGAAGACACAGAGGATGAAACAGGGAGATGCACCTCATCCCCAAACAGAATCCTCATCAATAAACCTTTACCAAGCTGTTCATATAACAAATGGGTGTTCTTGCATTCCAGGGAAGTTGACTGTAGAAGCTGTGAATGCCCCCTCAACCCCCTCCCGCTTCTGTCCATTAATAATGTGGGAATGTCATGTGAGACCAAATGGCACACTCTGGGCTTACAAATGCGGAGAAATGAGAAATACCATTGGATCTCACTGACAGCACCACAGGCAGCTATAATCCAGGGTCAGTTTTCTACCTCCCCCTGGCAAGCCACCAGTCCAATTTGCTTAACTTCTTCCTTGCTGTGCTGCTCTTTTGTTTCATGCTATGCTGGGGCTTATCTGAATTACGGGTTAAGTCCCAGTCAGATGTCTTCCATTCGAGGCCACCATGGGAGAATGGCAGGATATTCTCTTTCCAACAGAAAGCAAACGGCAAGCAGAGGCAAGGTGGTATCCATTTCATCCAAATGCTGGTTTATGTTACAGCTCTTTTGCAAACTTCTAATTGCTCCGTAGGACTGACATTTATAGACATCCTCCTGTTTTAAATGAAAACACAATACTGAGGTCAGGAGGAGGTTTGGGGACAGCACAGATCCCAGGTGAGGGCAAAGGAGGAAATTGCTTTAAGACTCCTAAATGCCAAGTATGTTTTCAAGGGGGAGATGGGGGAGAGAGAGAAAGTCATGGGGAGTGTAGAAAGACATTAATCACAGCCCCAAAGGCATGGAGGAATATTAATGACCTTCTCTATCCTGACTATTCAGTGCTTAAAGCAAGAAAAATGTATTTCATGATTTTCACATTATTTATTCATCTGGTCCTGGAAAGAGACAGGCCGAGGTCCAGAGGGGATACATAACATCCATTGGTGTACTATATTTTTCCAATTGTTTTTCTTCTCAGGACCTGCTGCCAAAGAACCCTCAAATTGCATCTCAAAGTCATCTGAATTGAAAAGGCAATTTCGGTATTTGGCGCTGTGGCCGATTTTTGAAGGGAAATATGAAATTTTCTTTTTTTAAAAAAACAACAACCCTCTTCTATGAATCTCTGTTTGGGTAGTTTTTCTTTGAATGCAAAACTTGGGTGCTAAATCCCCCAAAGTGGTGGTTTGTGATGATGTTTCGAAACTTCGAAAGCAGCTCAGAAGTTGTACCTGGGTTGAAGTGGCTAATCCACTGAGTTGTGTACATTGCAGTTGCATGACAACACAACCTCTTGCTGAAATTCCCTCTTTCTTATAACTAAAAAATGAACAGGAACCCTGATGGGTTCTTGGTGCTGGCCGATTTTGGTTGTTTTCTTGCAGATATTTCATTATTCAAACCAGGTAACATCATCAGTGCTAGTAAGGAGTGAGGTTTGCTCTCTGTTTATATTCTATCTAGTGACTTGCCCTGGTGGGAGTGGTTCTTTGGTTGGGCTACTTACTGTTAGCTTGTTTGGCAGTTCCTTGACTGGAGTATTGCTTACTATTTAATTTATTAGTTACCCTGTGGTAAAGCCCATGTTCCACTGCACCAATGGATGCAAAGAGGATGTAAAACAGACAAAAAAACTTGCCATCCATTGGAAAATGCGATGCATCCGTTGTGTACTCACTGCATATGTGTCTCATACGCTCTATCTATCGAGCATCCATCCACTGAGATTTCATCTGCGCAAGAAGTTTTGAGCTGCACAAAACTTTTTGAATGGATAAACTTTCCGCCGTGTACGATGTACATCTGCGACACATACGGGTAACAAACGTTCTATGTCCGTTGTCATCCGTTAAACGTCTGCTGTATCCTCTCGGCATCCTCTGGACATCCTCACAACTCACATACTGCCAACTGGAAAACGGAAAGAGGGAGAAGCGAAAGGTACACGGAACGTCCACACAACGTTAGTAGCACGGGAAATAGAAAGGATGGAAGCGGATGCATCTCATATATAAAGCATTTAAAACGGCAAAACATTGTATATGGGACGTATCTCAGATATTTAGGATGTTTGGAGTATGCCTAGAGTATGTTGAAGGACACCTAGCGGAAAACCAACATTTCCTATAAAAAGGGGGAGAAATCACCTGGATCTCACTACCAGTCCAGCAGCCGTGCTGTACAGACTCTTCACCCTTGCTCTTGCTATTCCACATCATCCATTGATCTCCACCATGGATCATCAAACACTCCTTATGGTAGCTGCCATCATTCAATACCAGAACCAAGCCCTTTTCAGACTGTTTCACCTTTTCTATGCAAGGAGAAAAGGAGACATTCAAGAGCTGTGTGGTCCAACGATGGATCAGGAGAAGAGTGGAGTTTGGACTCTATGACAAGCTGATGGTGGAGCTGAGCAATGAAGACACTCGTGCATTCTATCACTTCATGAGTATGCCACCAGCCATGTTTGACAAAATTGTAGAGTGTCTGAGACCCAGGTTGACCAAGCCGAGCATCAACTTCCGTCCCAGCCTGGACCCTGGACTGAAGGTGGCACTGACTCTGCGGCACCTGGCCCTCTGGAACCACATACAGAAACATGCAGTATGCCTGGAGGGTCCACACACAAGAGCATCAGCAAAGTGGTCAGAGAAGTGGTGCAGGCCATCATCAAAGAAATACGTGGAGGAGCTCCTCCAGTGTCCCACCACTGAAGAAGGCTGGAGGAAAGTTGCAGAACAGTGGTATCAGAGGTGGAACTTCCCCACACCATTGGAGCCATAGATGGGAAGCACGTGGCCTGCAAAGCTCCAGCAACTCAGAGGTCCTCTTTATTACAACTACAAGGGCTTCTTCAGTATCATCCTCTTTGCCATGGTTGATGCTGACTACAAGTTCATGTACATCGATGCATCAGGCAATGGGTCAGCTTCAGATAGCCAGGTATACAACGCCAGTGACCTCAAGGATGGGCTGGAACGCAACCTCATCATGGTTTTCCAGATCCAGAACCCCCTACCAACGACACACAAGATGTGCCCTACTTCATCGTTGGTGATGACACCTTCTCCCTCAGAACCTACCTCATGAAGCCCTACACTTCAAGATACCTCACCCATGAAAGAGGATCTTCAAACTACAAGCTGTCCAGGGCAAGACAGGTGGTGGAGAACATCTTTGGGATCCTGGCCAACAGGTTCCAGTACTTCTCACCACCATGCAGCATCCACCCAGGGACTGTGACGAGCATCGTGGAAGCTTGCTGCATCCTGCACAATCTCATGCGCACCCGCTACCCAGTCTTGCAGAACAGGCTCGTGGACCTCCACACAAGGCCAATGGGGACATGGAGCCTGGGAATGGAGGCAAGGACAAAACCGGATAGACATTATGGATGTGCAAGGCCCCAACAAGAGCCTCCACGTGAAGGGAAGAAGCAGCGCAAACCTCCTTGAAAACACTGGTGCAACTCCCCAGCTGGAAGCAGTGAGTGGCAAGACAGGATGGTAGATGCTCTAATGGATGCTTTCCTCAGCCTGTCTCATCACACTGATGAGATTGTGCCATGTATGGTTGAGTGGGCCCTACAATGAATAGGGCATTAATAAAGAGCTTTGTATTTGAAATGTGTTGATCAATGAATAAATTGTTTATTGATAAAAAAAGGGCCATATGTGTGGCACCTGCGGAGGTGTACCATACAGTCCCACTATGCTTGCACTGGAGGTTATCTGTCCCACAAACTATCCTTTACTCATTCCACAACTATCCATACCTATTCCCACAGCTATCCTTTCCTATCCCACAACTATCCTTACCTATCCCACAGCTATTCCTTACCTATCCCACAACTATCCTTACATCACACAGCACACTACCTACTATCCCAACAGCATGCCAAAGGCTTTAACCATTTTTTCAAAGTTTTCACCAACACTTTATTAAGTAAATAAAATAAACCAAGTGTGTGAAGCAAAATAACCTTTATTAATACTGTCTTAAGTTAAACGTATGACTTTATTAAAAAAAGCAAAATGAAACCAAGCAAAAGTATCTTAAGCAAAGATAAAGTGAGAACAGGGTAACAATTCAGTCTCTGGCACTATTCTCAGGTCACTCTGAGTCATGTCCATGGTCTCAGCTGTCAAGCGGCCAGGGACTGTGGAGGTGGCTGTTGCTGAGTGCTGGCTGAGGCGCCATGGGTGCTTGGCCCGAGAGTACAACAGGGGATGGTGTGTTCAGGAAGCTCTCAGAGAAATGACTCAGTCCCATGAGGTGAGAGGCCCTTCATCAAGGACCTGGGATGTCAGGCCCAAGACTATGACAGATTGTCCGTTGAGGGCTTGGCTGTGGGTGGAGAGGAGGAGTGTAGTGGACTGTCTGGTCTGCACTGGGTGAGGTGAGGCCTCTTGGCATGCGATGAACCTGGGCCTGGACTGGGAAGGCTGCCTCTGCTGGTGAAGTCCTGGTACTCATAGTCCTTGGTAGGGAGGGCTGTTGAAATCCGTGAAAAGGGCTGTGTCATTGCCTGGGGTGGAGGAGCAGACCTGGACTGGGTTGGAGCAGTTCAGCTGGGCCTGGAGGGTTGTCAGAAGTTGCTGTTATCTTCTGCTTCATCACCTGGTCCTGGGCCTTGCAGGTCCATGAGGGTCTGCTCATGTAGGTGATGAAGGGCTTTCGGTTCGAGGATGGTATGTCGCTGTGGACCAGCTGAGAGAGAAGATCTGTGCTAGTTTGATTGTGTCCCTGATCTCCAACAGGACAGTTGGGCTTCTGCCCTCCAGTCTGCCTCTCTGCCTGCTTTCTTGGAGGTGGAGCTGGGGGGGGTGTGGGTTGGTCTCTGGTGGCTGCCGTTTCTTCCTCCATATTGTGACAGGGGATCCTCTATGTCCTCTGCATTGGGGAGTTGCAGCTGTCGGGGGGGTCTCTGCCGTGGGCCCTCCCGAAGACACCTGCCTGGACACAGTAAGCTGTTCTCCTGGCTGGAAGAGGACTGGCTGTCTGTGGCTGTCTGAGGAGAGGATTGCCAGAGGGGCTGCTCCTCCGTCTCGGTGGACCTCACCCTCCAGGAAAGCTGCACTTGGTCATGAACACATCTCCAGTCAGTGAGCTTGACAGCGGCCTGGCTAGATTTCTTGAGGTGTTAGCTTGCATACCAGGTGTGCATGTGCTTCCACCATCCCAGAGTAGATCTGAAATGTAGCCCAGGCTTTCTGCCTTGTCTCTCCAAGCTGCCTGCTTCCTCTTGGTGTCACGATAGAGCCTGTGGCCCTTTCTCCACAGGTACTCGTTCTCCCTCAGCCATTCCAGCACTTCCTCCTCATGGTCCTCGGAAAGGGTGTACTGTTTCCTCTCTCCTTCTCCTTCCCTTGCCTCTTCCTCCCTCTGGCAGGGCTTGAGCAGCAGGGCCTTCAGGGGCTTGAGCAGCAGGGCTTTGAGGCCTTGGGGCTGGTCCACCACAGCAGCAGGAAGCACAGCAGCACAGCAGCAGCAGCACCAGCAGGAGAAGCACCCGCAGCAGCACCACAGCAGCACCACCACCAGCAGCAGCACCAGCAACACCTGCAGCAGCAGCAGCAGCAGCAGAAGCACCAGCAGCTTCAGATCAGTGCCAGGGTGTGGATGGTGGTTCTGTCCTTCTTGCCAGGGCTTTCTCTTCTTCCCTGACTGACGAACCATGGTGTTGTTCGAAGATGTCTGTGGAGCACGTCTTTCCTCTGAATGTTGACTGCTTGCGAGCTGCATCTCTTTATATCCACGAGCTGATGCAATTCATCCTCCCCGCATGCGCAGTGAACGCTTTGCATCCGCATGCATCCGCTATGCATCCTATAGGTGTCCGTGATGATCTGCGTCATCTCACTACACATCCGCTCCTTCCGCTATGCGTCCACTTCACAATTCTCCCTCGGAAGCCCTTCGGATGTTGTCATCCGCTTCCATCCACTGTCATCCACTAGGCTTCCTACAAACATCCACTTAACATCCTCGCTATGTACTACCCCGTCCATTCCTTTCCGTTCTTTTCTGTTCTGTTTATGCAAATTTTGGCCACTTTTTGGAGGGATAACAATAGATTGAAGCCACCCCTGAAATTTTGCTCATCCGCTGTGTCCTTTTTGCATATGTTTTGCATCCGTTGGCCAGTGGGACCTGGTCTTAAGTTAAGTGGCCTAAATAAATAAATAAAATAAAAAATAAATCAAATCTGTGGAACAGTTCATGGGCCTAAATTATTCTAATCATAATATTCATTATAGTTTACTAACAGTAGCCTCATATAATTGGTGGAAGTTTATCATTTCCTCAAGTTTAGAATTCTTTTTCATGAATGGAATGTCTACCTCTTCTTCATTGCAGACTATACTTCTATTGAGAATTTTATACTGAAGCAGCCACTCTGGAAGGAAGTCGGAGAAGAAATAGAAACTGCAAAGATGGTCTAGGAATGATATTTTGTATTGTTGGCACCTCACTTCCAGCCACTGGATGTTTGAAACACCCAAATACAGACATATCCAGTGGAATCTCTTTCCAATTCTGTACCATGACCAACAAGTCTAACAAGTTAAAAGTTGAATAGTCCTCAGTTATGTTCTGACAAAGATTATTTTATATTTGCCTTGTTAGCATGAAAAATCTGATCTAATGTTGATTATCTAAAGTTAATCAGCTGGTGAATCAACTTTTGGAAGGTAGAACCATCTTTCCTGTATAAATGTTGAAGGCAGCTATTCTGCCAAACCAAGGTTAATATAAATATACCCAGGAAAGTATTACCTATGTATCTCTCCATTAAATTCAGAAGTTAATCAGCTCAGCTCTAAGGGGTAGAGGTCTGGCTTCTCTGAGTGGCATTTTTCCTATGCCAAAACACATTATTCTTTTTATCACCACCAAAAGCAACTTTGATGAGAGAAAAGTGCTTCCCAACTAGCCAACTGGAAGAAGTATCTTTAGCTCAGGGTGAGAAATTGAGAATGCCACAAAAGGTTGCACATTCATACAAATCCACCTACTTTCTAACTATTCTCTATTTTGTCCAATGTAGACCCACAGATATAGAAGCAGATATAGTAACAATCTTCATGTTTTCCCCCACCTCCCCAAAAAAGTCTGATTTTTTTATTACTTGGTTCCTTCCCCAAAGTGACTAAAAAAGTCATCAGTATATTGTTCAAATCAGAATTCATTGCATATAATAACAATAGCACTTAGACTTATATACTGCTTTAGAGTTCTCTACAGCCCTTTCTAAGCGGTTTACAGAGTCAGCATATTGCCCCAACAATCTGGGTCCTCATTTTACCCACCTTGGAAGGATAGAAGGCTAAGTCAACCTTGAGCCTGGTGGGATTTGAACTGTCAAATTGTAGGCATCTGGCTGCAGAAGTAGCTTGCAGTACTGCACTCTAACACTGCACCACAGAGGCTCTTCTGTGATATAATACTAAACAAATCACAAGAGTTTTGGACAAATTTGTATTTCCACATGACTGTACAACCACTACATTCTGTTCAGTGGTGGAATTCAAATTTTTTTACTACCGGTTCTGTGGGCATGGCTTGGTGGGGGTGGCAGGGGAAGGATATTGTTAAATCCTCATTCCCTCCCCACTCCTGGGGGAAGATGACTGCAAAATCCCATTCCCTCCCCACCCCACTAATCTGCTTTCCAGCTCCGTTCTCCTGTGCAAGGCAACCAAAGAAGATCCAGCCAGTCAGCTGGGACTTGGGAAGCAGAGAATGGATGGGAGCAAAGCCAGTCAGAGGTGGTATTTGCTGGTTCTCCAAGCTACTCAAAATTTCTGCTACCAGTTCTCCAGGTCAGAACCTACTGAATACCACCTCTGATTCTGTTCACAAAGAGCAGTAGCTTTTGAAACGTTTCTAGCTTACATTTTCACTATTTTTCAAATTCCATGTTTACAATAGAAGAACCTAATATGCAGCAAGGATTTTCTGGGGATATTTTATTGCCTTTTCAGCACCAGTTTCCTCATGCATAATTGCTTGAATTATATGTGTGTTGTATATTTGTATATGTGAAATAATTTTGACAAAGATTTTCTTGGGTGGTATTTTAGTTTTAATTTTATTCTTTCTGAAATTGCCTTCAATTAGTGTTCTTTTTAATGGCAGGGTTACAAAAGAAATACTTCCAATAAAAGCAAAGCTAGAAAACAGCTAATTCCAGATGAAATATGTCTCTGAGTCTTTTTGAGGAAAAGCATTGGAAATCTTTGGAAAGATTTAATACAGTAATAGCTCCAATGTTCTGTTTATGGGACACTTGTGCCTCTAAGAGTTTATGACCTGCTGAATTACAAACTGGTGGGAGAACCACAAAGTCAAAAGAGCCCAATCAACTATACCACATATTATAAACAGAAGAGAAATTAAATAGCTATAGTATTTGTGCAATCAATTTGAAATGATTAGATCTGGTCTTAAAATAAGTCTTCCAGAATGCATGAACCACAAATTTGAACACAACCTCAATTCCCTTTGTGTACCAATCACTTTTTTTCAATTTAGGAAAAATGCAATGAAAGGAATCTGAAATGCCACTGTACATTTGTGTCATTTTCTCATAAATATATAATAGAAGTCTGCACAATTCTAAAAGAGCTTTTCTATCTCTCAGAATATAATAAGGGCTATAGGCCAATGCTGTTAAAAATACATTTCCATAATTGTTTTTGGCTTATTTCCACAACATTAAATTTTAGAGGTGATCAAAAAATTGAGATATCAAGATTTCTAATCTGATATATCTGATGAAAAACATATTTATTAAGAGAGAGAGAGAGAGATCAAATCTAGGGAATATTTTTTCTTGCTATCTTGGGGAAACAATATTTTTACATCAAGATATTATTGTCATCAGGCTAGCTAGTGCATTTCAGATGCCTCATTATTATCATTCCTCGTCTCTCTTATGTGCTGCTGATGCATTTTTTTCCCATTGCTCATTTTCCCATTGCTACAATCCTTGGCTTAGGCTGTAATCATTCCTTTCTCAGTATTTGTAGTATGGAAGTACCATGTTCACTGTTTAAATTTTCTATGAGTAAATAGTAAGTGTTCTATCGTTATAGTTTTTACTATACACTTGTAAGTCTTTTAAAGGTTCTGGTTGCTTTAATTTTTAAGGGCAATGGGCAGTCCAGAAATACAAAATATCAATAAAAATAAATATTTTGAAGAGGAGGCTTTGTGCTTTACACAAGTCCTAGCATTCAGGAATGGCAAACACATGGACACATAACTTACATGGATGCATACAGTATGCCATCTAAGCAGGGGTGGGATTCTACCAGTTTGCACTGGTTCAGGTGATCCAGTTGTTATGATTCCGGGTAGTTTGGAGAACCGGTAAAATGGGCCCCTGGCTGGCCCCGTCCCTCTCCACCCACTCCTCTGTTCCCTTATCGTCAGTCCTTATCGTACATGCACGACATTGCACACATGAATGACTGGTTGCAGCCTGCTTTTGTGCACCTGCCAGGCCAGCCATTGCTGCCTGCCTTCCACTGCAGCCCTGCCTGAACTGATCTTCCTGGGTGAGTGAGGCTCTGCAAGCCCCAGTTGCCTTTTGCCGCCACCAGTCATCTTTCCCCCACCACTTGTCTTCCACTGGGGAACACATGGAGAGGCTGCTGTAGGCTCCGGCCAGGTCAGTGGCTGCTTCTCTTACCTGCTGCTCCAACTGGGAGAGCAAGAGAGTCTTTCCTGGCAGAGCAAAAAGCTTGCAAGTCCCAGCTCGCTCTCCCAGCAAGAGCAGCAGGAAGGAACACGTGGAGAGGCTTGTGTCCAGGACAGCTGACAATGGCTCTGGGGAGAACAGCCTGGAAGCTCCTATGCACCACATGTGCAGCCGCATAGATGGCAGTGGGGGAGCTGGTCCGGGAAGTCCTGACGCACCCAGAATCGCCATTGCCTTCCTTGCCACCATCACTGGCTTGCTGCTGCTGCATCCCCCCCAGGTATGGTGAGTATGAGCCCCGGGACAGGTGACTGACTGCCTCAAATGCTGCTTCCACTGACTTTTCTCCATGCCAAGAGTGGAGGTGCAAGAGAGAGAGAAATTGCAGCCCTCTTGGCACAGAGAATAGTCTCATATCTCTCCATATTCCTCTCTCTTGCAGCCTCTTGAAGCACCTTTAAACTTAGCGCACTTCACAAATGAGGAGGGGATGAGGCTGCTTGCGGAGGAAGGAATATGGGGAGATGCATGCCTTTTTCCAAGCTGAGCTGCTCTTACCAGTGACTCCAGACTGTTTTGCCCAGCTAAGACTAGAGCAGAGGTCCCCAAACTTAGGCAACTTTAAGACTTGTGGACTTCAACTCCCAGAATTCCTCAGCCTGCTTTGCTTAAAGTTGCCAGGTTTGGGGACTTTTGGACTAGATTATCAAGGAAGAGAGAATAACATGTAGCAGATGCCCAGCAAAGTTTAATAATACTCAACAGTGGCTGTTTACATTGAAATCAGGTGCAAGATAATGATGGTAGGTAAATTATTGGGCAGTTTAGTTTCATACTTATTTCAGTAGGCTGATTTTAGAAAGCTAAATAGGAACAGACCTGGTAAGTACTTGGCTGGAAGCCAACACAAAATAGGGTGTGGGGAGGAATGGGGTTGGAAAGGAAAGAAGGAAGATAGGATAAGATAACTTTTATTGTCATTTTTTTACTGTAAGTACACTGGCACACATTAAAAGTGAAATATATATACTTATCCATACACTTACATAACACACATATACACATGCTACACATACACACATACACTCAATTATTGCCCATTTTGAATACATAGTGGAAAGGAAGAAAGAGTATTNTGTGGTCATTAAGCAAACACTGGTTGTTAAACAAGTCCATTTTCCCCAATGGGCATTTTTAACTGGAAACCAGAAAGCATTGTTGGAAACTGGCAAAAAACATAGAAAACCTCAGTCACAAGACTGTGTGGAATGTTTTAACTGGTCATAAGTGTGTGTGTGTGTGTATGGCTGGCCATTAAATGAAGACCACTTAATTTTTAATTTAATTTAGTTTGCCAGTCACATGGCTATCTAGCTACGCCCACCCCAGCCACATGGCTACCAAGCCATGCCCAGTCAGTAAACCACACCTACCCCAGTCACATGACCACCTAGCCACACCCAGTCAGTCACATGACTACCAAGCATTGCCCAGTCAGCAAGCCATGCCCATCCAATCACATGGTCACCAAGCCACACCCACAAATTAGACCACACCCACAGAATCAGTTGTTAAGAAATTTGAATCCCACCCCTGCATCTAAGTAAAAGATCATACACAGATTCTAATAAGTGGTATTGATTTCATATTAGCATTTCAAAATATGGCTTACCTTACATTCTTTTTGTCCCTCTTTGTTTCTTAAGAACTGATCTCATCATTTTGACTATTAGCAAGTATATCTATGGGATATTCCATCCTTCATTAAATCATTTTTGCTGTGCTTTTAAGAACATCATCAAATCCTAATAGACCATGTCCTTATATATAATTATCTTTCTTTATTTAGTTTAGGCACAAATGGTTGTAAGCAGTGCTATGCATAAAATTCTTCTGCATTTTTTCCCTATTAGTAGTTCAATTCAATAGAAAGGAATGCATTAAAAATACTTTGAAGAGGAAATGATTGGCAGTGAAATATTCATGGAAGGAATGTGTGTTTGCCCGTACTTACAAATGAGAGGGTCAGGGATTATGTATAGATGCTTGGTCTTTCATTATATAAGTGTCTTTCTTCCTGCACATAAGTTTGTTCCCAAGACGAAATATCATGAAGGAATTCCTCCCATTAAGATTCCCACTACTTTTCAGACTGATGGAAAAATATGTGGCAGAAAGCAATGATTGACTGTTGTATCCTTCATCATCTCTAAATTCAGCCTAAATCCACCATGAAGAAGTAAGACAAAATCTAATGTGTGTTAAGAATAAGGGAGAAAAACAGCTTTATCAGGTAAATGTTCAAGAAATCTGCAGTGCAGATTTTGACACAGTACTGGATAGAAATGAATACAAGTTGTTAGGAATGTAAGTCACCTAACAGCTATTTGGGTTGGAAATATATAAACCAGGATAGACATTTTAATACTGAATCTTTAAGAGAATCCTAAAAACTGTAATTGGGTGTGATTTCTCATAAGATGGAGCTAGAAACCTGGGTTGTTTTAGTCTTAGTCTTAGTCTCAGAAGAGAGTGCATCTCAGTGAGTCTCTGTTTCCTTCTGTTGGAGAGTATTGCCGTTCCTCCTAAATTGGCTGATATTCTTGGATTTAATGTATGTCTGATACTGAACTGTTTTTGATACTGGACTTTGTTATTGGATTATCCCTGGACTCAAAACTGACTAATTAACCTGTGAATGACTTTGGACTGTGTTTTGAACTTTGCTTAAACCTTTCTGGAAGTAAAAAACCTGTATTTACTGTACAGTGTATCTGTGTGCTGTGTGTGTATTTTTCAAACACTACTCTCAAATACATCTCCCTTTATGTGCTCATTCTCCTCACGGGGAATTACCTCAGCACAAGTGATTGGAGGAACTCTTACACAAGGAATTTAGAACAGATATGGGATTCAGATACCAAGCACTTTGTTATTGGTAGTCAGTCACTCATATATAATTCAGTGAATTGTTTTTTTTTTAATGTGAAATATGAACGCACTCACTCTGTACCTTGTTTAACTATCCATTGTTAACAAAAGTTCTAGCTTAGCACTCTGAATAATATACTTCATGAGTAGCCAACATGACCAGAGCATAGAAAACCTCAAAGAAATAGTGCAAGATCAGAAGATATGGAGAAACCTGACCCATAGAATTGCCAAGTATCATACTTGACTGAATGGATAACATCATCATCATCATTGTCATCATTGCAAGCAAACACATTTATTCCTTTAATTGCACATTAAAGATGATAGCAACCAAATTCACTTGAACATCTTATGAAGTAAATTCAAACTCTAAAGCTGCATCATTCCAACCAATTGAGAAATCACAACTTTATTGAAATAATTTCTACTCCAAATTAAAGTTCCCCATAAACAAGAAGATGATATCAACTTGCCAGGAAAAAATCTGGATTTTAAAAACATTTTTACATTGTACAGAAAAATGGACAAGCATACAACAAAACAAAACAAAAAATCCTAAACTTCAATTCTCACAATTCTCCAGCCATTCTCTAGCCACCTTTATGATAGCTGTGTAGTATTAAGAGGGAGACAGAAAAAATAAGCAGGAATAGGAATGTAACTTCATGTCTTGAAATGCCATGGCTGGCTGGCTGCTAGCAACTTGCTTCTTATATTTCAACAATGACATATATTCCCAAAGTAAATTACTTATGACATTTAGTTAACTGAATTAAAATTGTACAATTGTAGCCTCTAACAATAAGTGGTTTCCTTGATTCCTACAGCATGTTAAATGCTGTTATATGTCATTATTTTTCATAGCAAAATATTTGGAATAGAAACAATATGTGCATGTTATCAAAGTTCCCCTCTGCTGTGCTTCAAAACTTTTTTTTTCCATTGTACATCAGGAAGGAGCCCTTTCAATGATCTGCACTCCATGCTGTCTTCCACAAGTTGATGCATGTGTTTCTGTTAACGATGCTCTTCTGAATGAATCTAGCAGAGAATGAAGCTGCTCTGCACACTACAGGTGTAAACCTATTTAGTTTTAATACTAAAGGTAAATAATCTGGAAACAAATGCTTGCCAAGTCAGGGGTGTCCAACCTTTGCAACAGTAAGACTTCAACTTCCCCATCATGGCTGGCTGGGGAATTCTGGGAGTTGAAATCCACAAGTCTTAAAATTGTCAAAAGTCTTAAAACACCCCTGATCTAAGTCCATGAGACAAGCTTTGCAGTCTACAGTATGTTTTGAGCCATAGTCTGGGTTCTCTGGGAAGTATGTCAGGAGTTTTTCAGTAGTGAAAATTGAAGTTGCTTAGGCACCTTGCCAAATAGCCCATGCATCTCTGTTTATAGAAACATTTCCTTGCAGCAGTTCCTTTAATTGGATCAAAAGATAACACACAATTTCCTAGGCTACTTATTTTAATGTTCATTGCCTTTATATTATGTAGCAAGTAGTTCACCTATTCCTTTTCTCATTCTGTAGAATTTGGCTTTTGTCTTGAAAAAAGGAGTTGTGAATGGAATAAATACATTGGATCTGCTATATTAACAATTGGTGTTTCGGTCTGAATTGTTGAGTTTGCATGATCTATACAGTAATACAATCCTATGAGATACATTAGAAGGTCTTGTTTGTGACTGCGCAAGAATTTGAATTCAGATATATCGATTAATTCTTATGTTTATCTTCTAGATTTTCTCTCCTCCTGGTGAAATGTATGAAGGGAATCAGGGCAAATACTGGCACTTGGGAAACACATCACTCTCCTTTATGTTTCATAGTTAGTTCATATATTGAATGCTACTGGGTCCTGGGAACAATCTATTTCTGCAATGCATGAAATACTTGCTGGCATCATTGCATTATATTGAGGAACATTACTCAAATGAAACATGATGTGACTGAACTCCTAGACTGGGGTACAGTTAAGTACACTTCTAGCTTTCCTGAATGATAACATGTTCAGAAGTTAGAACAGAACATGTTCAAGTTAGAGCAAAGCAGAAACATGAGGGAACAGAGTTCTTCATTGCACTTTTCCACTGTTAAAAACTGCTATTAATAGTTGAGGACTACAGAACCCAAAATGTTGACTGGGGAAATACAGGATGGGAGAAGTTAAATCAAAGGCAGCTGCCTTGTTTTAAAAACTTTAGAAAAACCAGTCATAGATCTCCTACATCCTGTGTGTAGCTTGGCTCAGAGACTACAACAACTGGCAACGGTATAATTATGTAGAGAAAACAGGTTAATATTAGAGGATTAAGAAATCCTGCCTTTGAAATATTCAGGAAATCTGCTCAATTGAGCTGACCAAAAGTTAGGACCAACTTCATTCTCCCATGACTTCCTAATATCTACCTCAGTCTTTTCACAATCATCGGGCCAATTATTGCATCTCCCCCATCCCCAAGTTTATTTCTATATTCATTTCCTAAATATACCACAAGGGAAAAATTAGGGTAGTAGCTGAAAAGCCAATAATTCATTTGGGAGGACACCTTGCATGCAAGTTTCATTTTTGTATTTGTACATATATATACAAATACATGTACATGTGTTTATGTGTATGTATACATTAATATCTATTGTTGTGCACCTTCCAAAGTCATCTTAGATGATATAGATGGACATATAAATTTAATTAACAAACAAATAAATAAATGGTTAGGAGTTTTCGCAGATAAGGCACTTATTTACAGTTTATTTATCACCAAATCTGCTTCCTTTTTTTTCTCCTAAATCCTTGGGAGAGTCTTATTGCTTTTGGAAGCTTTGAGATTTGCAGTTAGACCCTAAGTCAAATGAGAGGGATATGAATCATCCAAGGTGATTCAGGATGTTCTCCAAATCATCAATTCAGTGTCCTAAGGAAAATGTCTTATTATGCATATCCCTGATATATTTCCCTTGTGGCTACACTAATCCCAACAGATTTTGCGCATTTGCTTGTACAATATCATGGAATGTAAAATATCCCTTTTCTGCAACTGAAACCTTTCTTGATAAAAAATATATTGGAGGTACACTTTAATTACATGTCACTTAAGTATTTCTCTGTGCATACATTTTTTTCTGTTATGCTGAGCACCCTTGCAAAATAGATACGAGAAATTAAGTTATCTAATTTATCATGTTAAACCAATCTTTCTTTTGTCTTTTAATACTTTACATTGAACATTACTGTCCAGTAAGGTCAAAACAGAAAAATGCTCTCTGGCTGAAATACACTTTATTATTTTATTTCTTTCTTTGTATCCTCCCTTTATTATTTTTATAAATATAAAATAAGTCAAGGCAGTGAACATACTTAATACTCTTTCTTCCTCCTGTTTTGCCCACAACAACCCTGAGAAGTGGGTTGAGTTGAGAGAAAGTGACTGGGACTGAGTCTCCCAGCTGACTTCATGGCTAGGGTGGGTTGTCTCACAGTCTCCTGGTTTCTAGCCTATTGAAAGTTATGTTGTACTAAGACCAGGGTCTTCAAACTTGGCAAGGTTAAGACTTGTGGACTTCAATTCCCAGAATTCCTGAGCTAACATGACTAGAAGAGGAATTCTGGGAGTTGAAATCCACAAGTCTTAAAGCTGTCAAATTTGAAGACCCTGTCGTAAGACCACAGCCAACTTTTAGTAGATATTCCTCAATATCCCATACTTGCTTTGGCATATACGGACCCTAGCACAGAATGAAACTTTTCAACCAAAGTAAAACATGCTTAGTTTGTAGGTATGCAACATTTATATCTAATTTTACACTTAAGATTGTGAGCGAGGGGACAGTCAGTGTAGTGACACATAGAATTAAATTCTATTACATTGAAATATAATATATTGTTCTAAGTCCTGATATGATAATTAGTCCTGCTATTTTTTGGCTCTGAAATGGTCAGACAGTCTGCCAGCTACTGATTCAGTTAGGGTAATTGAATGTCAAGATTCCCATAGCATCCTTTTGTTCTTTGCACATAAAACCAGTACTTCCTTTGCAACATTTTTCAAGACTCTTCAAAGATATTCCAGGAAATGACTAGTTCTTTTAGGCTATTTCTTTGTTAGGGACTTTATGACTTTCTCATCCTTAAGGCTATGTAAAGGCTGACCTCATTCCTATTAGATAGACACAACAATGGTTGGATGCTTGCAGAAGATGTTATAAATCACTATGGAGAAAAGGACTAGGGCAACCCTCCCACCTTGTACTCTCCAGAGGTGTAAGGATGACAGTTCCTGGAATTCTTCAAGAACAAGCAATAATACAATTATGATTATGACTGATGATTGGGGTGCTTTTGTTGTTTTTGTACAATTGATTGTCAGTTGGCCTGATTTATATATTTAAGATGGACAGTCATATAGATTTTATAAAGAAAGCAAAGAATTTACAGTATTATTCGTGCATATGGTACATAATTTTCCAATGTTCACCTATAGCACATAAGATTTATAATCAGGGGTGGGATTCAATTTTTTAAACAACCGGTTATGTGGGCATAGTTTAGTTGGTGGGTGTGGCTTGGTGGTTATATGACTGGGTGGGCATGGCCAACTCAATATCACTCATGTCAAGAGCATTTCTCCTCACCTGGCCTCTCATGACAGTGGGGATCCTGCAATGGTCATAAGTGTGAAAAATGGTCATAAATCATTTTTTTCAGTGCTATGGTAACTTTGAATGGTCACTAAATGAACTGTTGTAAGTCAAGGATTACCTGTACAAAAATACAGAAAGCTTCTTTGCTTGCAAAAACCTGCCCTAAATACCAATTATTAGATTAAAAATGCCTGCAAACTGGAGTTACAAATCAGGCAGGGTGCCAGAGCACCTTGAGGAATGAAAATAGTTAAAATGCAATGATAACTATCAGCAGCCAACTCTTGCTCATAAAGTGAAACCCTTGGAGCAAAGAGGTTCATTTAAGCTCTCCAAAAAAAGCACACCCAGGAAAAGCAATCCTTAGATCCATTTGCACCACTTAAAGATACCAGCTGGTCTCACTCACCTCAACAAGATATTCTAAGGAAATCATCCATATTTAAGGAAAGGACACATGCCTCCCAGAAAGGCAGGAAAAAAAAATCAAGTGCAAGCTTGCCTCCTGCCCTTTTGGAAATACACCCCAAAAGGACAGTGCCAGGTTGAAGGAAGACCCCTCCCCAAACAGAAAAAGAAACCATGAGGCAGGAAAAAATTCAAACACAACTACAATAATTAAATCACAACAGCACTGGTGTTGCTCAAGCATGAATAGAAAATTATCTCATCAATAAACACAGGATTAAATGTCACCAAGCCACAGAATTAACCTTCATCAAAAACCAGTTTTAGCAACCAAAACCTAGAAAGGGTATGTAAACTCACATTTGAATGTCAATCTTCTAGCTAGCAAAGAAGCCTTGCTGAATGTCACTCATCTTGGTTCCCATGTCACTAAAAGCCTTGCCTCATATTCAATTATTTCTTCAAAGTGCTGATTGTCCAGGGAAGTATTTCCTCCCAACAGCAGTGTAAAAATCTTAAAACAGCACTTCCCCTTTAAAAAAATCAAGCCCCAGAAGCTCTGGAGACAGAAAGTCTAGGCATACTGGCAAGAATGTAATAAGAGTGCAAAAAACAAAAGGAGATTGCTTCTAACTACCGGTTCTTTGAACTGCTTAGAAAGTTAACAAGGGGTTTTATAAAACCAGTCAGAACCAGTAGAATACCACCCCTGTATATAATGGCTCTTGAGTTCCCCTGACAGACAAGCTAAGGTCAGGCATCAGTTGGCTTGTTCAATCATCAAAAACATCTTAGAAGCCACCAACAGACTATTACGACCACATGGAATCAGCATAGTACACAACCAACCAGAACCTTTCCAAACATCCTTAGTAAACCAAAAACCCCAGAAGAAAAAACAGGAGCTATCCACAACATACACTGTAAAGATTGCAACAGCAACCACTACATAGGAGAAAAGTGAGAAGACTAGAAAACCACATCCATGAACATCAACTATCAGTCAGAAGACACGATGAAAACTTTTTAATTTCATAATATATGGACAGATGTAACCATAATTTTAACTCCAAAACTGTGACCATTCTAGACCAAATGAAGTTCAAAACCACTAGAGGATTCCTGAAAATCTGGCATTCTAACAAATCAGTCATCAATAGACACATCGATAAAGTAAAATATATATACTGTGCAAAAGAGACAATCAACAAGCTAAAAGGAAACAAAAAGACCAGTTGCAATTGTCACCAGCAATCAGCATCAGATGAGCATAGGTTAACACTAACATTAACATCAGAACAAGAATCAAGAAGTAAATAACATCCCAGTCAAGAAACTGCCAAACAGGTTAATCAAAGAATCTCCAAGAACACTGACAGACCATGCCACATCAGAATGTAAATTGATAACAAATGTTCCTTACTAGCACAGATGATGTTACCTAGTTTGGGTAATGAAACTCTGCAAGAAAACAACCAAGCTGAGAGAACAGTGAAGGTTGTTCACTTTAACCTGAGTTACAAAGATTCTCCTTTATCGGTAACAATTGGCTCGTGCTAAAGCAGGGGTGACAAACTGGATTTCTTCGAGGGCTGGATTAGCATTGTAGTTCTCCTCCATGAGCTGGCCGGGGAGAAGAGACAGGATGGACACCTCCTGCAACACTTTACTGGCCAAATTGGGGTGCCCTCACACCCATTTTGACCAGCAAAGAGGACTTCCAGGTTGAAAATGGAGCACAGGGAGTGCATGTGGGGGTCCCTGCACCATATTTTGGCTGCCAGAGGCACTGCAGTCCAGTCCTTTGCTATTTCCAGGCCAGCCCTGTGGGCCAGATTTAAGTGGGCCAGCACTCCACTGGCTGGATTTGGCCCACGGACCTTGAGTTAAACAGCCCTGTGCCAAACGATTTAGACTTCAATTTCAATTTCTGATGACTATATGGATACATTCATATCATGACCTTGCCAACCATTCCTTTGAATTAAATGTAATGCCTAGTTACTAACATCACAAGGCTCATTTAACATACTTGAAAGTAACATGGAAATTGTTCTGTATAAAATAGTTTACTCCAAATCCTCGATTGTGATTGGCTAGAAAAGCCGGCATAGGGATTGGTTC
>BHFT01053682.1:0-10454 GCA_004320025.1 Laticauda laticaudata
TTTACATCCTCTTTCCATCCGTTGGTGCTGTGTGACAGGGGCTTAACAACTAAGTATAATGTTTCTATTTGATTGAAATGTTTAGCAGAGTTTCCATTCTTTATATTTTGGAAAACTGGAGAGGACACGTTTCAGTACAGACTCTGGAGTTGCTTAACAAAAGGGACGAATGATCTGTATGTATAGATTACAGATGTAGATTATAGCTACAGATAATGTATCTGTATGTATACATGCAGGATTGGGAACTTTTTATTTTAGATTTACATGACCAATCATTTATGAGTTGCTGCTTTTATTTTGAGGAAAACAAGCACATTCTGTACTGTCTGAATGGCAGGAATTTATAACTAATGCCCTTTATAAAAAGATTGCTCTTTTTTGTTCTTTTGCTCTGATTTTCTATATAAAGAATATTTTTCCTAAACATTTAAAAAAATTGAGAACATTATAATCCAAATAACTTTAGTCAGGTTTAAACCAACTATCTCACAGGAAAATGACTACAATTGAACATATAATAAAAGATAAGCTGCATCGTCACTAATGGTTAGCAATTTTCTGTTCCCTTGTAGTTAAAACTACTATGAATATTGTTGTAATGTTCTCATGTTAATGCTTGAGCGTTTTGTTGCTAAAATGGCAAAATAAATAAAGATAAGCAAAGAGAGCAAC
This sequence comes from Laticauda laticaudata, assembly GCA_004320025.1. Taxonomy (NCBI): domain Eukaryota; kingdom Metazoa; phylum Chordata; class Lepidosauria; order Squamata; family Elapidae; genus Laticauda; species Laticauda laticaudata. The sequence goes on from BHFT01053682.1 coordinate 676, forward strand.
TGGAGCTGTTACACCAAATCATATAACCTTCAGCAGGCATATGATAGAACATAGGGCTCCTCTCTTAATCTCTAGGATATTTTTGTTTATTGTTTATTTGTTCTTAACCCACCTTTTTTATTTTTACAAATAACTCAAGGTTATTTGTGGATATTTAAACATATCCATCAACACAACTTCATCCTCCTCCTACTTTCTCCACCACACCAACAATCCTGGGAGGTGAGCTGGGTTGCAAGAAAGTGTGCATGGCCCAAAGTCACTCTGCTGGCTTTTATGGCTAAGGTGGGACTTGAACTTATGGTCTCTTGTTTTCTAGCCTGGTGCCTTAACCACTACACCAAATTGGCTTGTATTATCAAAATGCAACAATATGTTGAGTGATACAGATAGTCCTCATTTAATGATTGCCTCTTTTAAAGACTGTTGGGAGTTATGATAGTATAAAAAAACCCTAGCTTTGCAACCAATCCTCATATTTATGACTGTCACAGCATCACACAATCACATAATCATCACTTGTGTATTTCACAACTAAATCCCCAAAAGCAGAGTTAACAGAATATACTGAAGCAAGTTGTAAGTGATGTTGTAAGACTGCTATGGTAATGTGATTTTTCACTTAACAGTTGTACACTGAACAACACAATTGTTGGTCCTAACAGTGAGGACTACCTGTTACTATTTGGGCAGAAACTTCCTGTAAGCTTTTTGTGATTATTTATGTATTTATAACTAAGTTATTGTGGGAAAGCTTAATGGCACTTTAAAAATCAAGCAAGCAAGCTTTCAAATCTGTAATAACATTTTTTAACATTTCAGCATTAATAGTGAGACAACAAACAGAAGGTAAATTAGCCATCTGACTAATATATTCATAACATTTTACCTCATTCTTATGAATGACAAAACTGAAATATATTTTGGCTAGAAACAAATAATGAAATAATACTGGCAGAGGATACATATTTTAGTTTCCACTGATTGTAAGAAGATGATCCAAACTTTACTTTCTTGTGTCTAAACTTTGATTTCAAGAAATGTACTTAACTACTGTTGTTTATACCCCAATACCTCCATCTTTTTCAGTGATGACACTTCCAGTTTGATTAGAAGCTTCCTAAAAGCTTGCTCCTAGTGTCTCACTCTGAAATCCTAACATTTTAGACAGCAAGGGAAGCTTTCTGAAACTTGACAGGAATTGGTATGAGCGACAAAACTAGCAATCCTCCTCCTTCTCTTATTTCCCCACTTCCAATGTTTGCCTTTGCTCCACTTCAGTACCAGTGATGGATACAAGACAGAATCGGTGATATAAGGATGTCGCAAGAGGGGATGAGACCATGTTCCTAGCCTGCTGATCTTTTTGTACGAGGAGAACTGTTACTTTTATGACCAAATTAGGTCTCCTGGAGGTTTGACACACTCATCTGGACACATTAAAAATAATTTAAAAATTGTGTCTCTGAATTTCAAGAGTTTAATTTGGTGTGGGCTCAGGGATCACTAAAAATGAATACCGGGAACTGCAACCATGAGACGTGCTCTGGTTTTCTGGGAAAGCCATTATGCCATCATTAGAACTCAGAAATGGGGACATCAGATATGGAACACAGAGTAACATTATGTTCATGTTCATTCTTTGCTTTTATCTATATGACTAAATCTGCCTTTGGAAGGGTGCCACAGTGGCACTAATGAGGGAGATCCAGGATCTCTCCTAACCCCTTATATCTCATCCCATCCAATTTCAGGCTATTCAAGTGAGACTAAAAGTGGGAATGAAGGTTTACCTGCCAGGAATACAGAGCGGCTTGTTCCACAAAAGCTATCACAGATTAATAGAATGATGTTCCTCTTGTGATTTCTTGCTACCTCTGGATAATGGAAAAACTCATGCTGCCAACCTGATCATTTTATTTTAAATGTACTTTATCTTGTAGCTGTGTCCTATTTTTTCCCAGATGGCACATCAATCAAAACATAGCTTCACAGATTTTATTTTCAGCCTCGCAGTTAGTGTGTTAGTATGGTGTTCAAATATAAGCTTACTGTAGCGTGTGATAAAATAGACTATTTGTAATACCAAAATATTAACCTAAAATAGCACAAAGGGAGAAAAGCAAGAAAGGATTAGGGATTTAAGTCCTTCAACTTAATAAACTCTGATCACACAATGGTGTACAAAGGACCTTCTTAAATGATTTATAAACTCCTAAAGCAATTGCAGTTTATTACACATATTCCACTCTTCCATTAGGCAGTCCAGCAGGGCTTACAAGGCTTTCCTGATCAAGACCACTGCCAAGGACAGGCCTACAAATTGATTAAGGCCATAATGGACTCTAAAGCAATAACATATAAATGACAGCAATCCTACTTTTTCTGCATACATAAGACCACCATACTGGAGCTGATAAAGACCAGTTGTAATTTTCTGTGTGCATGTGTACAAATGAACACACAGAGCCATTCTGAGACTCAAAAAAAGGCATGACTCTACTGCAGTAAGGTAGAATAATAACTTTAAGGTTTTTTTGTGCCCTACCCAATGGTGGCATTCAAATTTTTTTACTACTGGTTCTGTGGGCATGGTGTGGCTTGGTGAGTGTGGCTTGATGGGCATGGCTTGGTGGGCGTGGCAGGGGAATGATACTATAAAACCTCCATTTCCACCTCACTCCAGGGGAAGGATACTGTAAAATCCCCATTTCCTCCCCACCCCACTAACCTGCTTTGCAGCTCTGTTCTCCTGTGCAGGACAACAAAAGAAGACCCAGCTGATCAGCTGGGACTCGGGAGACAGCAAATAGATGGGGCCAGTCAGAGATGGTATTTACCAGTTCTACAAACTGCTCAAAAGTTCTGCTACCGGTTCTCCACAACCTGTCAGAACCGGCTGAATATCACTTCTAGTCCTACCCTATTCTCAACAAAGATGAAGTGACATTAGTTTGAGGGAGGTTTTTTTTGTCATGATTCCTTCTTTCACAGGACTGTGCCATCTTTTCTGCATTTCCCCATTTCATTCCTCCTCTACATCTAAGGTCAACTCTACATACTGTTACACCAATTACATCCCAAAGTTTTAATCAACAACAAATAAATACACCAGTTAAGGGGAAATTAAATCCTCCCATTCTCATAGTGAAACATCTGTGTCAATTGTCTGCTGTTTCCATGATCCCTTTCAAGATACCATAGTTAGTTAAAGGTTTGACTAATGCATTGTTTGATTATGAAGATTTTCACAGAAGTAGGACATATTTTGGGGGGCTTTGCTTTGCTTGCTGAAGTCCTTTTCTTGAATGTGTGAAAAAATATTTTTACTTCCAAACTGCATGGTCCATAACTTCTTGGGAATTGTGATTTCCCAAGATTTCTAATGCACTGTTTGATTATCTAAGATTTTCACAGAAGTAGGACATATTTTGGGGGGCTTTGAATTGCTTGCTGAAGTCCTTTTCTTGAATATGTGAAAAAATATTTTTACTTCCAAACTGCATGGTCCATAATTTCTTGGGAATTGTGATTTCCCTTACCTCGTCTATTTTAAGATCAACCATTCAAAAAATTCATTATGAAAATTAAAATGGTTGCTGCTGTTGATATACTTTCATGAAGCTCTCTCCAAAGAATAATTTGTATTTCAATGCCATTATACAGCTTTTTAGTTAAAGCAGACCTTTTCAAGAGAAAATGATGATCTTCTGTGTAGGCTGGGCAGGTTCTCTATTATATTTTCAAATGTAATGCCTTTAGAAATTCTCCCAAAGCTTTTTTTTCAGTTTTTAAGCCTTAAATTTAAATGCATTTACTTTTTAACCATAGGATTCCATGGAACCAATCCTTTTGATTTGATTTATTTTTAGTCCACAACTCTATTATTCCAATAAAGTATTTTGTAGAAAGGAAATAAAGCTCTTCTTAAGCAATTATAAAGTATTCTTAACATCTGAAAATAGAAAGGTTAGTGTAACTTACACTGGCATGTTAACACTAGAGGTAATGGGCTTACTGAACTGAATAACTTGACAGAATCTACTGAGTTTTATAAAAGGATAAATCTTCTTAATGGTTCACTGAAACTGGATGTCAACAAAAGAAATATTCCTTGCTTTAAGACAATACAAAGAAGTCATGCAGTCAAAAGCAAAAGGAATGTTCACACAGCCAACAGATAGTCTGCATTTTGTTCTCACTAAATATAGTTTTCTACTATATCTTTTCACAACTGTAGCTCACTAAGTAACTGCAATGCCCCATATATAGACATGAGTTTTTGTGTAGTAAATATTTATAGTCATTTATATGACTATATTGACTATATATGACTATATAAATATCTATAATCATTTATAGATGATTTGTCTGTTAAATACACAAAAATTGAGAAAAACTGATTTCGACACAGTATACTAACTGTACAGGAATTTTGGTACAGACCAAAATGTGGCATGTGAGTCAGAACCAGGAAGTAAATGAAATGGAATGTAAATGAAATTCCAATCATGAACTTCCATCTGTTTTCCTGTGTTCTACCTCAGGTGCTGCAGCTCCTATGCATCTGATTCAGAGGTGGTATTCAGCAGGTTCTGACCAGTTCTGGAGAACCAGCAGTGAAAATTTTGAGGAGGAACCAGCAAATGCCACCTCTGAATGGAGATTTTACAGTATCCTTCCCCTGCCAAACCCACCAAGCCATGCCCACAGAACTGGTAGTAAAAATTTTTGAATCCCACCACTGATCTGATTGTCTCCTGAATCTGATCAGAGCTCATTCATTTACTGCTTCAGGTAATGGTAATCTATATTTGAACGCAGACTGACCAATTTTGATATGTGTTAAACTCTATGGATGTTTCTCAAAGAATATGGAATTTGCAGTAGCTATCAAAGAAGAACTTTTAGCCTATATATGAGCCTTCAATTCAGTCATGACTCCTGGCAAGCACCTTGACAAGTCAATACAGTTTTCTCAGCAAGATTTTTGGAAGTGGTTTGTTGTGACTTCTTTCCTAACACTGAGAGAGAATTAATAGCCCAATTCACTGAGCTGGCTTCATACCTAAAAGGGGACTAGAACTGGTTTCTAGTTTGCTGCCTTCACCACTAAATCAAATTGGCTTTGAGAATGACTGTAGATACTGGAAAATATTCAAGTTTTGTCTGTATGTAGTGAAATGAGGACGTAAATACAAAGGACGAGTCTATACATAGACTGGTAAAATTTTAAATTACAGGAATATGCTATACTTTCTAAGATTTAGATTGGCCAATTATACATCAGGCTACCTAATCAAAATTATATTCTTACTGCACAATCTTAGAACATTTACATGGAAGTATGTCCTATTACAGTTCATGGGCCTTATTTGATAGTAAGAGTATACGTAGAATGATAGACATGAGTCCTGGTTTTAAACATCCTTTGCATTTTTGTGCATGTACAGAATTGGGAAATTTTTGGAGGATATTAGAATAGTAGTATCCTGTTTACATTTGCAGAAGCTTCTACAGTTTCTCTCTGCCCTCCTTATACTTTAAAATTGTAGCCTGGATCATGTCCTAAATCAGTCTCCTACAAACAGTTTACTCTCCAGTTGTGTTGGGATCACTTTCATAATTCTTACTCAGGGAAAGATGGAAATTCTAAGTGCTGAACATTGTGGAGGGAGTAATAACCTGGAAAATCATGCTCTCAGTAATAAATATGTATACTCTTATACATTTGTTTTTACAGTATATTTTAATTCCCCTCTTAACACTGAAATACCGTAATTGTTCATATTTCAGTTCATATATTAAACAACATAAATGGGAATTGGTTCAAATAAAAATGTGAAACAATTTTACAAACTTACTGTAATCATACTGTAATAACAAAATCCCACTCAAGCAGACTGAATAAGACAATGTAAAGCTTTATGCAATCTTACCAAGTAAGCAACAAATTGACATTACTTTTTAATAAGGCAGACCACTTTTTCCAACAGAAATTACATTGCTAAATAGCTAGCATTCATCTTATTCTCTCACATTAGACAGTAGCATACTTTGGTGAATTAAACACATGATACTCGGTCAGCAAAGATTGTGTTTTTTCTTAATTGCCTGACTTTTATGATAACCAGAAGCATATCAATATTTAGAAGCCTGTGATGCATGTTAACCCAGAGAAAAGCATCTGCTATGTAGTTTACACTTGTACAACAAACACATACAAATAAATATGCCAGTAATAAAATACCCTAAGCTTCTGCTTCATAACAAGCTTCTTTCAACATCTGAACATTACATGGTTTGATCAGGCTGGAATGGAAAACTATGTAGACAACTTATATTTTTTCCTGAAATGTGTATTTGTTCATATCATGTTACTTATTTATTTAGAAAGAACTTAAGGCAGCAAACATACCTAATATTCTTTCCTCCTTCTATTTTTCCCACAACAGCTACATGAGGTGGAATTTGGGCTGAGTGAGAGTGAATGGCCCCAAATCATCTAGCCAATTTTTAATGCTTTTAAGGTGTGATTAGAACTGAAAGTTTTCTAGCTTAATTCCTGAACCACAAAACTAAACTGGGTCTTTTTGGTTCTACTGTTACATTTCAGTGTCATATTATATATCCTGGTTATATATCGTACGTATTATTTTATTTTTTCTCTTTATTAAAGAAGAATACTTTTTTTCAGAAGCTATTTTTATGCCTTGTCTTAATATACTTCATCTCTATGGATACAGTGTTAAAGGCAACAAAAACAATGTCGGGAAGCATTTGTGATAAATTCTTGCCTCTAACCCTTGGAAGGTGGGTGAGTGAATTAGATCTCACATCTAGACCCAACTTTGAAAAATCTCTTATGGAAGAGCAATATAAGTTATTGGATATGAAACCACAGCTCATTTGCTCATTTACTCCCTCTATCTACCCATAGACATACACACCAGATTCATGCAGGAATACAGAGAGTTTCGCTGTCCCTCCTACTCAGGAGACACTGTATTGTTCTCTCTTCCTTTTCTCCATACTGCCACTAATGGTTGCAAATACAGATAGTCCTTGACTTACATTTAATGGCTGTTCGAAGTTACAATGGGATTGAAAAAAAGTGACTGATGATTTAGGATGGTTGCAGCATCCCTGTGGTCATGTGATCAGAATTCAGATGCTTGTCAATTGGTTCATATTTAAGACAGTTGCAGCATCACTAGCTTAACAATTTCAGTGAATCACTTAACAGCTGTGGCAAGAAAAGTCATAAAATGGGGCAAAACTCATCTAACAAATGTTTCAGTTAACAACAGAAATATTGGGCTCAATTGTGGTCGTATGTTGAGGACTACCTGTATACTGGGTGTTGCTGGGCCCATGTTATGAAGGAAGCGGAAAGGTTAATATATATCTATTTCCTGCTGATCGTTGTAGCAAGCAAAGCACTGTAATCAGCTGACTGCCAAAATCATATTTTCTGGATCTGACTGTTGATTGGCATGCAACTGAAGGCCCTTGTAATGCAAACTAAAAACAAGGCACTGATCACAGGGAGCTCCATAACATTTTAGAGTGGCCCTCTTTCTGTTTGGGTAAATTAAGAGAAACTTTGCAAGTGGGTAGAAATATAAATAGTGCTCTAAAAATTCATGAAAAGAATGTTACACAAAATATGGCAAACCATTTTTCCACCTTTTCAGAATGCAGGACATAGAACAATGGATTTAAATTATAGGAAACCAAGAATTACAGGTAGTCCTAGACTTACAACAGATCATTTAGTGACTGATCAAAATTACAACAGCACTGAAAAGAGTGACTTATAACCGTTTTTCACAGTTAGGACCATTACAGCATCTCCGTGATCATGTGATCAAAATTCAGATGCTTGGCAACCAGTTCATATTTATGATGGTTGCAGTGTCCCAGGGTCATGTGATAATCTTTTGCAACCTTCTGACAAGAAAAGGCAATGAGGAAGCCCTGATTAAGAATAATCAAATTCACTTTACATCTTAGCAAAAATGAGCTTGCTTTTTCACAGTATGATCAGAGGAAAAATCCTGTGCAACATGTTCTTTATTTTTCTTTTGTCAGCCTGAATCTCTCAAAAACCGAACAAGAAAGGAAGATGCTTACACTTTAGGAAAATGTTAACATAATTGAAAAAGACTAAAGGAAATAAATACAAACATAGATTGTCCTCAACAATACAACTTTACTTCTTAAGCAATCAGAAATCAATACGTCAGAATAATGTAATAAGTTTCAATAAAAATGTTTTTTCTTTAAACATCCTTCTGGGATTTTGGTATTCTTTAGAAACCATACTTATTGCTTCTTTTAAAAAACAAAACTTATAGACAACAATGATAATTATTATGTTGCTAATGCTTTCTTTATACTCTGAAATTTTGTCTGAAATTTGTTTTTTGTTTTTTTTCATTTACACTTTTTTCATTTGTATTCATAATGGTAACCTTTGTGTGTGTTCTTAGAGTCTTCAAAGCTTTTGGGTATTTTTTGCAAACACTCAAAAATGTTCATTCGTTTTATCACATGAATGAACAAACAAAAATATTTTTTTGTGGCTTTTGGAGGCCTTTGACCAAAACTTACTAAGAACTAAGAGCAATGTTCTACTATTTTGAAGTAGAAAAACTATAGTGGATACCCCACAGTAGGCATAAAGTCCAGCTCTTGGGAACTCCCTCCTTATTCTCTATATCAGATGTAGCCCCATTAACTTTGCAACTTCTGAACTCCTAAAAAGTTTAGGCATTGCTGTTGGCTATTAATATATTTCTTTTTCCAAAGTTGATAATAATTACTTTGGACAGATTCTACACACAACATATTCCTTAATTAATTTTATGTGGTATTCCATGCAACTTCCTCATGGTATAGTTACTCCCGTCACTACATTGCCCTCCTACTTCACAGAATGCTTCAGAGTGAGAAGATGATAAGTTTCAATGATACATTTATAGAATTTGGTACATGTATATGTGCATATGCACATGTATGCTTGCTTGAATAGTGAATGAAAACTGCAATTATCTATTCTGAAAATGAACTGGCATGTAGAAATGTAAAGCATGTCCATTCATTTTTCAGGCCGCTTGAAAAATATATAAAAAACTCCTCCTGTAGATCAATATTCTGTTCAAGCCTAACAGTTTTAATACATTTCATTCATGCACATTAGCTTTAAAAATAAGCGAAACATAATTAAGGCTGTATTAGAAGGTTGATCAATTTATACTAACATAAAGTAACGACTTCCGGTGGCATTTTCATCAAAGATGGATCGGAGACCGCGATTGTGCGCAGCTTCAATCTGTGCTCTGCAGGTCGGAGGGTTCCAAAAGGGACCGGATCCACCCTAGAGGGGTGGTGAAAGAGGGGGAGACCACCAGCTGGGTTGAGGGAAGCCACATCTTCCCTTTATAACTAGGTATACTCCCCTCAAAGAAAGGCAGTAGCGGCAGTCTTTAATGGCTGCCCTGAAGATGGGAAGCTATCCTGTAACTAAGTTTGTGCTGGAGCAGTGAAGAAGTAGATAGCATGGAGACCAGGCATAATATATGGACATAAAGATACCCTGGAATTAATATTTGAAGAATTTTTCAAAAAGGATTGTTGAGATATTCCCCATTAGGAGAATGAGTGCACTCAGGGAAATGTAGTGAGATTGAAGTTGAGTAACACACAACTAGCATACAGATACACTGAATAGTAAAATGTAGGTTTTACTTCCAGTAAATGGGTAAACAAAGTCC
>BHFT01053683.1:0-12306 GCA_004320025.1 Laticauda laticaudata
GATGGAACATTTTCTCGTCCGCTGTGTCCTTTTTACAAATGTTTTGCATCCGTCGGCCAGTGTGACAGGGCCTTTATATCAGTTGTATTGTCTGTTACATTCTATATTTTTCAAAAGGTCTGTTCTCTTTTCTGTTTAGCACAATAGGAATGACATGGCATTTTCAGCGATATAAGGAATTTAAATGTTTAATTCTACAAAGATTCCTTCTGTTCAATATCAAATATTAACAGAGGGACATGGAATGCACATGGGAAGAAGAAAATAAGGAACACTTATTTCACATAACATCGAATAAATTGGATGGTGCATTAAAACAATTCAGGTTTTTGGGGGGACAATTAACTCTCAATATTATGGGAATTATAAGACAGTCAATTTGTTTATAAATGATTAAAGTAAAGGTTAAAAAAATGCTGGTAGAGGTTTTGTCCATGTTTAATGAAAAAGATATTTATTTTCTAATTGTTCCAGACTGACAAATGTGGCTTTCTGAACTTCATTAATATCCATTTTAAAGATGGAATGAATTGATATTTTCTCTCTAGGCCACCAACATCACCTAATCACTTTGCCCCTCTCTTTGCTAATGTTATGGTAATGAAGCCTTCAAATCTGCATCTGAAGCTTTTTAAGTTTCTGGGGTAAATAGTGTAATTGAAAGTACAGCTCTCAAGCTCTTTTGTGAATAACCAAACAAAAAAATAAAAATTCACATTAGTATGCTGTAGCAGCAAGTTATAATTTTATGGTAAATCATGCCACTAATTATAATTTAATCAGATAGCACAGAATAATTCATTAATTTTAAAACATCATTTACAACTTTTTGCTCAGTATTAGTAATTTATGTCATGATAATAAAGCACAATTTCAAATTAGTCTTGGTAAAAGCCGATCCATACATGATATTTCAGATATCCGTATGGCCGTTGACATTTCATTGTTGGTATTTACTTCAAATAAATAACTTTAGGCTGACCTCAGCCCTTTCAGGAAGGCCAGGTCAGGTAACAAGACTCTGCAAAGACTACAGAAACTCCACTTTATTGTTGAGAAATGTACTAACAGAATCTTGAAAGCTTGATAAAAATTTGATCTTCCCTTCTTATCCCAAAGAGGATCAAGGCAGGGCAATCTTGAGTTTCTTTCTCACCCTATAATTTTTTGAATTTCTTCTTCAAGGTAATTCCCATAATCCTCTACAGATGATTTGAATGATGTATCCAATCAGTACTAAGTTTTGTATGATATGCATACAAAATCATTTCATAGAGCAGGGTTGTTAAACTCGCGGCTCGCGGACCAGATGCATCACATGCTGATCACACCCATGCCCAGTTTAGTGAAGGGCAAAAAGTCATGATATGTCACTATGATGATGCAAGTTTGACACTCCTGTCATAGAGCATCCATAATCATAAATGAAACAAACAAAATGTTAAATGTTGTTATATTTATGTAGTTACTTACCAAGCTCATCTAAATTATATTAAAATAACCAAAATATCTTTATAATCCCCCAGGCACTTCTGAGCACCCCTAATGTTTGGAAATTGAAAATTGAAAAATTTGACACAACTTAATGGGGAAATGGCTATTGTTGATAAACTGATAGACTGATTTACCATGACTAAAAATATCTCTTAACAATAAGACTGTGAACTTAATAGGATTATCTCTTCTCAACTCCCCTACTTCAAAAGATAATATGTGTTTACATTAAATGTTTAATTATTTATTTATCATATTTAAGAATTGCCCATCTCCCTCACAGACAGACTCTGGGCAATATACAATAAAATATTAGAAAGCATAAAAACAGTATATACAATTTAACAATATCAAGAAAAATGTGCATTAAAAAAGACTACCATATATACAAATATTATCCCCAGTTAAATGCTGATTAATATATTATAACAATATTAGTTTCTTTTATGGGTCACTAATAGTTTAGTTAATCGAGGAATTATCTATTCAGCTTAATTTTGGGAATTTACAGTCTTGTCATTAGAGCAATTATATCCTACCCTAAAATGCATTCAAACTGTGTGGTTCTGCCTTTTATGAACAGCCATCAGCAGGAAAGAACAATAAATATCTTGCAGCTGTAATACCTTGGTTAAATAATCATGAAAGCTGTAGAAAAAATGCGGATGGCTAGGATGTTTCTATAAAATCAGACAAATGCAGGCAATGGTATTTCCTCTGACATTCTATGGAAGTGAAAGTTGAAGAGGCAGAATAGAAAAATTATGGACTCTTTTGAAATTTGATGCTGGGGAAAACACCTGAGAATAATATGGTCAGGAAAACAAGCAAGCAAACAGATCATGAAACAAAACAACCCAGAGAAGCACAAATGACCAGACTCAAATTATCTTACTTCAGAAATATTACATGAATAGCTAGGCTTCTGAAGGAGGCTTTAATACTGGGAAAAGTAGAAAGAAAGAAAAGACAAACAGCAGCCAGATGGGTGGATTTGGTTACAGTGGAGATGAGTGAACCATTTACACCTAAAGGACCAGGTTAGGAATAGATCATCATGTGTTTGCTAAGAACCAACGCCAATTTGATGGGACATAATCAAATAATCACTGTTGGAAATGACTACAAACAAGACAGCATTCACAGCTTAAGGTATGCAAGTCTGCCACCTTTTCACTAAGCTAAGAAAGTATATACAGAGTGTCAATATTATAAATGGACACCCAATCAATTATTTCCTTATAGCGCTACTATATATCCAGTATTCTTAGTGGTACTTCCTAAATGAATGTGTTTTCTATACATGGACGTTAGTAATGGCCAAACAATCTTATTCTTGCCAATGCAATATTCCAATTGATAAAGTCTGTATATCATTAGTCTTCAAAAAAAAAGGGGGGGGGGAGAGACAGATTAAAAACAACAACTAGCAGTACTGGGATGATTCTAAAGCAGATAATTAGCAATTATTTTGTAAATAAGCTGAATGAAATGCTGACTATGAGAAATCTTCATGGATTTGTCCCAAACAGATTAATCGTAGTTCTGCAGTGACAAATAAAAGCCAATCTCCATTATAGCTAAATGGGCAGATCATGTACAAAAAAATGAAAGATACTAATGTAATATGTATGTCAAAAAAATTCTAATGGGGAAGAGATGAGTTACTTTTTAAAAGACCATAACAGAACAAAGCATCTTTACATGTGCAAAAATGTAAAGTTTAACCAAAAGCATACATTGAGGCTGTAATAAATATATGAAAGTACATCCTCCAACTGAAAATAAAAATTAATAAATTTCTGTTTCTCTATCACTTCAAAAGAACACTATATTCAGAAATTCCTTACTCACTAAAACTGGACATTTGATTCATTAGATACCTTAGGATTTTAAAGTAGACTGATGAAGACTCACACAAATTTTATTCTGGGTATTGAAGTGGACACAGTACCTAGTTGTTGGTAGCTAAGAAATATCAACAGCATCAACACTGTCTTTGTTATAAATGGTAATTTGTTGGATAATACCATAGTTCCTTTTTGTCAACTTTTGAGATAGTTTGTCCTCAAGCACCAACTAATAATGAAATTAATTAACCTCTGTTTTATAAAGGTTCCTTTTATTTCTTATTCTAAATCAAAAGGCAACAGCAATCACTTGCTAAGGATACTATTAACCAAAAGACTCCACAAAAAAATGAATGTGCTCTCATCATTCTGGTATGTCGCTTTCTGCAGAAAGTGCCAGCAGCATTTGGGGTAGTCTGAGAGCAGAGTGATTGGTAACACTAAAAGAACAACAAAACAGCAAAGCAAAGAATGCTTTGCTATTAGTAACACAATTATACCCTTTAATGTTCTAAAAGATGCACACACATCCATAGATAGAGATGATAAATAGAGATACTGCTGCAAGATGCATGCAGAATTTACAAGCTTGCTTGATCCTATTTCATAACCTGCAGCCTAGATTTAGAATGGAGTTAGCAAGCCAAAATGTGACAAAAATGTCTTTGATAGGAAATCCATTAAACAAAATGCTATACAGTTTGAAAATAGGAGAAGAGATAGAATTGACAATGGCGTAAAAAGTTTGCATACTAAGCCAATGGTCATAGATTTTATATTTCTTTTTTGTCAGTTAAGGAATTTCAGAATGTTGCACCCTCATCTCCAATGGCTGTGATGCCAGGATACATTAGAAATTTTCTTGACCAAATGTCTTTTCTAAAATTCTGACAGTACTCTTGTCAGAACAAAACTGAGTGGAAAGAAATTTCCAAAAAAGTAAAGGAATCATAGTTTCTGTTATATTTCGATACACACGGAATAAATTCCAAATGCTGGGTCTTCATTTTGCAAAAGATATGTTGAAAAATATTGATAAGGATTAAACAACTCAGGCTATAAAATCCACCATGGATTTCAGTCAAAGCAAATATAGGTCTATCCAAAATGGATTCCATCAAAGCACAGATGGGCAGCAATGAATATTATCTGCCAATGTGTCTACTCAACAATGTGCACAAAGAAAAATAAATATGGAAAGAAGTATTGAAAAAAAGGTGTGCATATTTCACACACACACACACACACACACACACACACACACACACACACACACCATTATATTCTCTTTTGGAACAAGCAACATTTTACAAAGCACTTAAGAGAGAGTAAGTATTAGTAAGCAAAAGAAATTGAAAGAGATAAGCCAAAAGAAAAAGAAATGTACCTGATTTAATTTACCACAATACCATTTATTGTATTTTTCCATAATTTTCTACCTTTGTATTCCTTCCTTCCAGCACATCCATACCCACTTCATCAACTGCATTTTGTTTTCAAAACATCATTAATAAACTTAATGAATTATCAACACAATCTATTCACTACCTTCTAAATCTCAACCTTCCTCCTTCTCTCAATCCTTTTTTCTTATTTCATATATTTGACTTGCAATTTCTTGCTATTCATTTTCTCCGTAAGATCAAACAACCTTGATATGCATCTTTCTTTCACTTCTGATTACAATCCATGTTAATTCATTCAACCATCATTCTCGATCATATCTTTTTGGGTTGTACTACACAAACTTAAATACCTCATTTCCACAGGAACTAACTTTTATGTTTCTTCTGACGCACCCAGCTCTCACTTCCATATAACAGTAGGAACACCTACAATACATTTTTGTTTCCTTGACCAAACATGCATTCTCAGAAAAGACCACGGGACTCATGTTCTTTCAAGCAGCATTTGCATCTCTTAATGTTTCTCCAGCTATTTTCTCATCTCTTGAAATCTTTTTTCCAAGGTACAAACAATTAATCTCCTAACTTTTTTTTTCATCAGTTAAGTATAACTTAATATGCTTAATTCTTCCAATTACGCACAACTAATTAGGAATTTATTTTCAGGTTTGTAGTTATGCTCCTTAACATTTAGTCATTTTATCTTTGAAATTAGAGTTTTCTATAAGCAATGATAATCATCCTATGAGTCTCCTACAGCATGGATGTATTAGTTGTAAGATTTGATCCATATATTTAGCTGATAATTATTTAACAGAATAGTAATAGCAATAGCACTTAAACTTTACAGCATTTTCTGAGCAATCTACAATGTCAACAATGAACACTAAAACTACTTTTATTTAGTTTGGCTAATATAAGAAAACCTTGAAAGTCTGATAGTGCTGTATGTACTCTTGTAAAGATCATCCTTGGGTTATGATTGCTCATTCAATAATTGTTCAAAGTTCTGACTGTGCTGAATGAGGGCAACTTATAACAGGTTCTTTTGAAGTTGTGGTGATCATGTGATTTTAACCCAAGCACCTGGGTGCCCAACTCAGTAATAACAACTTCACAATGAGCCATCATCACATGATCACCATTTGTGATTTTCCTGAAAGCAAAATCAGCGGGGAGGCAGCAAGGAAAGTCGCAAGTTGTTCCCACTGCTTTTTCTCCCAAGGAGCCCTGCTATGAAGGACTTCATAGTCCACAGCCCTCCTCCATTCTGAACTCCATATGGCATAATTGTATAACTATCGTGCATAACTATTTTTTGTAGGAATCTATGTCTATGCACCACTGTAACTTATAAGCATTTATATAGACATTTTTCTTTTCTTTCTGCAGGTTTGGCTGCCAGCAATCTTCACTGATATTTTTACCCCCAACCCCCCAATTGTTTGAAGAAGGAAATAATAAAAAATGATTTTGCATTAATTGCTGATTTGGCTTTCCTTTCACAAAATCATTTGATTCAGTTCATAATAGAATAACACTGTATATATTGTTTCAAATTTTAATCCTTGATAATAGTTATGGTAATCATTTTAAGTGCTTATAATGTGACTAAAATTATCATGAGTTGAGCATGACTTTTGTTCAGTTATTAAGTTTTTATCATGTCAAATGATTTGTAGCAAAAAAAAAGCTTTTTTAAAAAAGGATTTTTTTTAAAAAAAAACTTTCTTGCAATGTTATGCCATGCAGTGTTATTTGTTTTCTCTAAATAAAAATGTGCAAATATCACTTTCAAAAGGAAGTGACTCTGATATGAAATTGACATTCACATTGATTTATTTTATAAATATATTTATTATTTATCTTATATATTTATTTATCAAATTGATTTGCTGACTATCTTGCAGTTCAGGTGACTCTTATATTACTAAAAGAAAGGACATACTTAAAATGAAAGTGTAACTACTGTATTTCAGCTAAGGATTGTGAAAGTATCATTTGAAAAGTGATTATACCCAAAATAAAAAGTGAAAACATATGTGAGTTTGATACAGGCACACAAAATAATTAAGACAGGGTAAGCAGCTTCCAATGAAAGATCCATCACTATGCAATACAATTTGAAAGCAGCATGAATTAATGCATTTAATCCAAAGGAAAGAAGAAATGGAGGAACCTCTTTATCTCAGATATGAGTTTCACAATAGGGATTGTACTAAGAAGACATAATACTCACCAATGTATTTTGAGATGTGAGCTTATGATAATAATTGTAAGTTCATATGAAGGGATAGAATTCTTCAGAAACCCAGCAATGAAGTATTAAGGTTTTGAAGGTCATGTAGCAAGGCCTAGCTGTTGCACTATATACTAGCAACAGGTTTTGGTTAGGTGTAATTCAGGTGTGGGATAAAATTTTTTAACAACCCGTTCTGTGGGCATGGCTTAGTTGGGGGGGGGGCATGGCTTGGTGGTCATGTGACTGGGTGGAGATGGCTTGGTGGTCATGTTATTGGCTGGGTGTGGCCAACTCAATCGAGGCACGCATCTCCTCGCCTGGCCTCTCATGACTGGGGATGCTGCAACAGTCGTAAGTGTGAAAAATGGTCATAAGTCATTTTTTTCAGTGTCACTGTAACTTTCAGTGGTCATTCCACACAAGCAAAGTACCAGCNGCAGTTTCTGTAAGCAACACCAGAATGTTTCCTTCCTGCCTTTCTTACAGGATTAGGCCAGTAATTTCTTCTAACATCCAGTTCTCTGAACTGCTTAGAATGTTAACAACTGGTTCTAGTAAATAGGTGCGAACTGGTAAAATCCCATCCCTGTAAAAGTGGTGTAATTCCACTTTTTCTGTATTCTTACTTTACTTGTTACACTTTTATCTTGTCTTCAATAGGTGGTGAACATACCTAATGTTCCATTTTCCTTCTGTTTTCCCGTGAGATGAGCTGGGATGAAAGACAGTGACTAATCCAAGATCACTCATCAGCTTTCATGGCTAGAGCAGGACTAGAACTCAAGTCTCTTGGTTTCTAGGTCACCACCTTTAACCATTACACCAAACTGCCTTTAATCTCTTCCTTACATTATCCGAGAACAGGGCTCTCCAAACTTGACAACTTTAAGGCTTGTGGATTTAAATTCCCAGAATTCCTCAGCTAACATAGCAACTATGGAGAATTCTGGAAGTTGAAGTCCACAAGTCTCAAAGTTGACATGTTTTGAAACCTCTGTCCTAGAATTATATCAATAGAATTACCTTTCTGTCCCATTAACCCAGCCAGATTTCATCAAACTTGTTATATCATTTGGTATATTCAGAAAACCCAGCCTTTTAGGACTGACCAATTTCATAGTTTCCTGAGCCCTGCAAACATGAAATGGCACATTGATGGTGCCATATTATTATCAGTGTTTTACCTGGTATACTCTTACAGGTGAAACTCAAAAAATTAGAATATCATGCAAAAGTTCATTTATTTCAGTAATGCAACTTAAAAGGTGAAACTAATATATGAGAAATATGCAAAGCAAGATAGTTCAAGCCGTGATGTGTCATAATTGAGATGATTATGGCTTACAGCTCATGAAAACCCCAAATCCACAATCTCAGAAATTAGAATATTGTGAAAAGGTTCAATATTCTAGGCTCAAAGTAGCCCACTCTAATTCAGCTAATGAAGCCATAACACCTGCAAAGGTTTCCTGAGCCTTTAAATGGTCTCTCAGTCTGGTTCAGTAGGAATCACAATCATGGGACGACTGCTGACCTGACAGTTGTGCACAAAACCATCACTGACACCTTCCATAAGAGGAAAGCCTCAAAAGTTTACTGCAAAAGAAGTTGGATGTTCCCAAAGTGCGATATTAAAGCACATTAATAAAAGTTGTTATGTGGAAGGGAAAGCATGGAGAAAAGGTGTACAAGCAGTAGGGATGCATCTGCAAGCCTGGAGAGATGTATGTCAGGAACAGGCCCATTCAACAAGTGTTGGGGACTTTCACCATGGAGTGAGACGAGGCTGGAGTCAAGAGCATTCAAGAGCATCAAGAGCCACTAACACACACACGCACGATCCTGGACATGGTGCTTCAAATGTCGTGTTTCCTCTTGTGCAAGCTGCTCCGAACAACAAACCAGTGTCTTACCTGGGCTAAAGGAAAACAGAACTGGTCTTTTTGCTCAGATGTCAAAGTCCTCTTTGCTGATCTGAGAGCAACTTTTACATCTCATTTGGAAACCAAGGACCAGAGTCTGGAGGAAGAATGGAGAGGCACACACTGCAAAGATGCTTGAAGTCCAGGGTGAAGTTTCTACAGTCTGTGTTGATTAGGGAGCCATGTCATCTGCTGGGTGGTCCGCTTTGCTTCATAAGTCCAGGGTCAATGCAGCCATCTATCAGGATCATTTTGGAGCACTTCATGCTTCTTCTGCAGATGAAGCTTTATAGGAATGCGTGACTTCATTTTCCAGCAGGACTTGGCACGCTGCCCACACTGCCAAAAGCACCAAAACCTGAGTTCAGTGACCATGAGATTAACTGTGCTTGATTGGCCAGCAAACTCACCTGACCTGAACCCATAGATTGCATTGCCAAGAGAAAGATGAGCAGACATGAGACCGAACAATGCAGAAGAGCTGAAGGCCACTATTGAAGCATCCTGGTCTTCCATAACACCTCAGCAGTGGCACAGGCTGATAACTTCCATGCCATGTCACATTGAGGCAGTAATTGCTGCAAAAGGGACCCAAACCAAGTACTGAGTACATGTGCATGCTTATACTTTTTAGAGGTCCGATATTGTTCTATATACAATCTTTGTTTTATTGATTGCATGTATTATTCTAATTTTCTGAGATTGTAGATTTGGGGTTTTCATGAGCTGTAAGCCATAATCTTCACAATTATGAAAAATCACGGCTTGAACTATCTTGCTTTGCATGTAATGAGTCTATCTCATATATTAATTTCACCTTTTGAGTTGCATTACTGAAATAAATGAACTTTTGCACAATATTCATTTTTTTGAGTTTCACCTGTATATTTAAGTGAAGTTTAAGACTTTATCTTTCCTGGCAACAACAATCATTTGAAATTGATTAGGATGACGCAAAGCCATGAGCTACTGAAGAGAGGATTTTTAGATTGAACCTTAGAACACCTCTGCCTCTCTTCTCTCCTGTGAAATGCAACACTACTTCTAAAATATGAACTCGGTGTCTTAATAAAAGACAACAAAAATCATGTAGTTAAAAGCATTTTTATGATTAATGCCTTTTATTAATCATTTCTTATATTTTTGTTGTTTTTTCCTTTTTCTGGAGAATAAACCATGCTTTGTTGTGTTTTTTGCATGTACTATGTCACTTACATGGAGGAATAGAAAGCTGAGCACTAGATTCCATTTAAATGGGGGGGGGGGGGGANNNNGGGGGGGGGGGGGGGATGATTTGGCCTGAAAACTATATGGGTATATGCTGTGAAAACCAATCAAAGTTTTTGTAATTTTCTGAAAAATATGTCACAATAATCTAGGCAGCAATTTATAACATATAGCTGGGAAAGAAAAAGAAATCACTGTGCAACTTACCACTTCTTCATGGGTAGCACCTTCTACACTTATGCCGTTAACCTAAACATCATAAAGGGATTATTTGAAACATTAGGAAAATAATATGAAGCATTTAGCATAAGCATTAACAAGTAACATACTTTACAGTAAGTGTATGGAATCAACTGACCTGTATTACGGCATCTCCAATAAATAGCATTCCTGACTGGTCTGCTGCAAAATTATAAAAAATTTACAAATTACTTGAGAGACTTAAAATGGTTTATGCTGCTACAAAATTGTTGTTTTTGTGAAAGTTGTTCCTGAAACATCATTACAATAATTCACTGAAAAAATGGTATCGTTTCGAATAAAATTATGAAAACTTCTTTTCATTAACAAAAAATTATCCTATAAGAACACAATTATGGTTTCTCACCAATGAAAGATTTCATTAAAATATGAAGGAAGCATGATTCTTATTTTTTAACGGCATTGGTAATATCGCGAAGTAGGAATTCTGCTTCGTTTCTTCTTCCTGAAAATATGTCCATAGAATGTAAAAATCAAAAGAGATGCAATAGGAATTTAATTAAGTGTGAACTTGAATCCAGTCTACCAAAGTATTAGTTCAGCTCATAATTTGCATCCTTTCTGCAAAATAATATTGTGAATGCCAACTCATAGTGTGCTGAAGAAGCATAAACTGCTGTACTATTTATTGAAAGGATAACACTCTTGTTTCATAGGCTACACCATATGAATATAAATTTTCACATCTTTAAATATATTTATTGAATATTTCTATAATTGGGAAGGGAATGAATTATTGAAAACTAAGACTGTCAGTTATTATCTGTGAAGAATAAGTGGGATATGTAAAAGTTTTAAGTAAAGGAAAAAAAGCATATTGTGCTCAATCCACAGTGTATCAATAAATATCAATGCCTCCATTTCAAACAGGACCACAGATATGGAAAGCCTTTTAGGGAATATTTGAGGGATTTTAAAAAACTCAGAATTTTTATGTTTGTTTCTAAGTGTCATGTTTTAGTAATTGGAAATTTCTACACAAGTTAGAGACAAAACTATATTGTATTATTATTTACTGAGATGATATACAGCCCATATTTTGCTCAAGTGAATCAGGACCATTTACAAGAATTAAAAACACAGACCCACAATGTATAACCCCTGAGGCCCAAGGATAAACCATATCACTTGCAAAAAGCATGACAACAACACAGCGCATCTCCCGACTTAAATGCCTGAGCAAACAGATTTTCAGTGCCTCGTGACAGCTTAAAGAGTTGGGCCATCTGAATATCAAGGGTGTTGCTGTTCCATAGAGTCAGGGCTGACATTGTCAAGACATGATTCTGGAGTCCAACAAGATGGCCTTGTTTAGAAGGACCCCGGGCATGCTTTATTAGCTGTGATGGGGGAAAAGTTGAAACTTTTGGGAGAAAAACAACCCCATAAATTGTCTGGCCCTATGCCATGGAGGGTTTTATAGTTGATAACCAGTATCCTGAATTGCACTGGGAAACTTACTGGGAGCCGGTGCAGCTCATAGAGATAAGGTTTATTGTAGTACAAAAATGCCAAAAATTGCCCATATTACTGCATTATGGATAGCTGTATCTTCTGAATGTTCTTCAAAGCAGAGGGCATCTCTTTTTTTCTTTTTTCTTTTTTTGTGTGTCCTGCACCTTTGCCTTCTCTATATCCTAACAGATGTTGCAGTTCCAATTATCCTGGGCATGGTGAGGAAGGCTAAATATCTGGATTCTGTCCTCTAGGTTGAGCAACTCCCAGAAAACTTTGGATAGTTACCTGTTCAATTACAGCAGGAAAAAAATTACCTGAGAATTCCTACATCCACACTGAACAGCAAGCATCCAAATATCTGAATGGTATTTAAAGGGCCTGTCACATAGGCCGATGGATGCAAAACGTATGTAAAAAGGACACAGCGGACGAGAAAATGTTCCATC
>BHFT01053684.1:0-16456 GCA_004320025.1 Laticauda laticaudata
CTTAATAGGTGTGGACTATCGCGTTCCCTGCATGGCCACAGGTTCTAATACCCCCTGGAGCTACTAGTTTATTTAGCGTCCTCAATCTTTGTTTAAAGCAAACACTCGCCTGCTTTTAATCTTCTTGGGTTACCTGGGGTCTAGACTGAAAGAAAATAGGTTCCCCATACTTGCCAAGTGAGCCGTCACACGTCTTGGAATCCCGATTAAGCTCCTCCCAGTCGGTTGGGCTCACTCGGTCTACCCCGGTCATCCATGCCCAATGCGCGAACCATTCGATCCAGAGGGCTCGGTCATCTCGATCGACAATGGTCAGCGGAATACCCACGTGATGTTTGGACTGACTGGAATGAAACCCAGCCAAACTACTGGATTCGGTTTCCCTGGTAGTCCTTGAGTGTTAGCCGCTGCCTTTCGAGTCTTTGTGGATGTCAGACTAGTTGCGTTATGGTTTCCCAAGAGACCAGGATAGAAGGATCCGAGTTTCTACTTCCATTTCGAGGCTCACTTCAATCTTACGGTATCTGACTTTCTTCCCACCCAATCTTAGCCGCTTCCATGTAAATCTCTAGTTGATGTGTATTCCTCTGTTGCTTTCTTGTTCGCTAGCCACCTCTCAGTTCGCTCTGGGCGTCGGCTGTGTGGGAATTGTTGATCTCTTGGGCTTAGTTTTGTCCTGCAAGACTTCTCGATATGCCCTCGTTTCTTGCAATTTCGCAGGATGCAAATCGAGCAAACCTGCATTCAGCTCCTTGGAGTGACTTCCTCCGCCAGCCAGCCGCATTCCTGCCAAAATCTCTTTCCCGCGCTCTTTCCTGCCTGCGTACATACGTGACCGTGTCGTCGTCTTCGTCTATTCGCGACGTTTCTGTCCATAGTCTTCGTGGTGTGTAATGGAGACTGTTTCTCCTTGTGGCCAGGTTGTGTGTGTGCGAAGTGCGTGGGCTGCGTGTGTCATCTGCTTCATTGGTGAGGGGACGGGGCGATTATTTTCGCGGCTTCAGGAGGCTGTGGACTCCCGCGATGGCCTCGACTAATTATTTTAGCTGTTTAGTAGCTTGCTTGTGTTGTTGGAATCTCTTAGTCCCAACACTACTCGGTCTCTCAGTAGCCCATCAATTTTAGAATTTGCACTCCCCCTATTTGTCGGAGAGCGGCTATGAAATCAGCAGTGGTGGCGTGTCGTTCACCTTCGGCCCTGGCTCTCCGTAAATCATGCCATTTGAGAGCGGGGTGTTGACACCATCGCTTGCGTAGGGCTTTCAGCAGTTTCTGAAGTTACGACCATGCTTAGTTGTTTAACGTCTCGGGGCTCGCCAGGCTTGCCATCTTGAAAAAACGTCGGCCCGCCAGTGCGTTAAAAAACAGCCTCTCTTGCGCCCCCCCCCCCATTGTTCTGAGATGTCCTCCATTCTCATTACTTTTCCAGTACAATCTGGAAATTGGTCGCATAGGAATCCAATCCTCTTCTTGGGATAAAAGTGCGGCGGTGCGTTTTTCCAGCCATTCTGTTTTGCCGTCTGGAACTTTCATTCCACCGCTGTGCTTGCTCCGTTTAACGATCCCACCTTCGTCGCCAGTGTTTCTGTTCCGCGAAAAACGCAAGATAGACCGGGTTCAACCAACAAAGTCTTATTCTTAACAGTAGCTTGTGAAAACGAACGATGGCCTCAAGCCGCGCCAGTCTTTTATACCTTTGTATCTCCCGGCTTGTAGCCAATACATTTTTGAGTTTGCCGCCTATTCCCCGCCGCTTCAGGATTGTTCCTTTTAATTTGAACCAATCCCTTCTAGTTTTAAACAACCAATCAGAATGTATTATTTGGAGCCAACTATTTACATACAGAACACAATGTATGTTTAGAATATTTTTTTACAGATTGTAAATGAAATTAATTCCTTTACACCTATCAAAATATATTGCCTGTAACTATACATTATATCCTATAATTCCTTTGTTACAAAAATTCCTCACCCTGCACAAACACATCCGTACTATCTAAAATAGTCTTACTATACTGTATATTTTATGATTAACTTATATTTAATTCATTCATATATCCAACAAGGTCCATTAAAAAATATTTCAATCATAGTAATCTTTTCTGCAGTAGGAGAACTTCCTTTCTGATTTCTCTCTTCCTTGGGAAACATTTAGTCTTACTAAAAAAAAATTTTTTTTGAAGTTTTGCTTGAGAAAAAAGTTTTGAATTCATTCTGAAACAACTAGTAGCAATAACCAGGGATTTAAATAAAAATTAACTCTCTTGTTAACATCACTAAACATTGAAAGTACAGTGGTAAATTAAATAACAGTAATTTGCAACCCAAGAAATAAAAGAAATTCTTTCTGTTGAGAAAGAATTTTTTTCCAAGGAACAGAAAGTATGCTATAACTTCTCATACAAATATTTCTAACTGAATATTCAGAAAGAGTTGCACTCTTCATAGGAAGACATAAAATTCACATAATCAAATTGTAACATATTATACCAAAGGGAGAAAGTTCTTCCTGACCCATCTGATAATCAGCTTATACTCTAAAGCATAAAGATTAATAGAACTCCAGCAATGTAAATGTAAATCCAGTTATCTTATATCAATCCTAGAGGATCTCCTTTTTATTAACATGTCACATTGTAATAAAGTTAGTTAAAAGACTTCACCTTTCATATTAATTTTGCTCAGCTACTCATTTGTATTGGCATTCCAACCTCACAGAACTAACAACCATGTATCAGAAAAACAATAAATAGAACTGTTATTTATTTTAATTATATAATCTAATTTTGAATGGAAGACAAAGTAGCAGGGCAAAAAATATCATATGTTGTATGGGCTAATTATTTGCAAGTAAACACTACATCCAAACCCACAAAATATGTATCAAACTTTCAATGGAAGCATTTTCCTCTACCAAATGCATATTTCATCATTAGAGGGTAATAATATAAACACATCTGATCCACAGGCCCTATGAACTAGCCCATATTTACTTTAATTTTGCCACCCAAAACGGAAATATTTGGATTAAAATTGGTTGTAATTCCTATTAATTCAAAATGTTACAAGTTCTGAGACGCCCCTGAGAATATACCATATGCCTGATCTATCAAGCAGGTCTCCCAATTTGTCACTTTTAAAAAATCTGTAGTACATTGTGTCCTGCTAAGCTCCATCTGTAACTATTTTATTCCAGCTATTTAGCAGCCACCACTACATCATAGCATTCAGTGGCAATACCCTGCAGCTTCAACAAAGGATGTGCTATATTTCAAATTCCAACTAGGAGAAATGATGCACATCTCTTGGAGCATCTGTGTCTGAATTTAAATGGGGAAGTGAAGCCAGATCAGGATTTTTTTTTCTAACAAATCATGGGTTGTCATCAAACCAAATCCATTTTTTGCTCTCTGCCAAAAATACCACCTACATGCCTGATAGCAATTAGTCCTCTGGAGGTGCTAATGAATAATAGCAGACAATCTTCATAGACCTCAGAAGAATATTCTGGTTCAGGCACACCACATAAATGTAAAATCACATTTTCCCTGCATTCCATGCTCTCCCTCCCTCCCTCCCTCTCCCTCTCTCTCTCTCTCTCTCCCTCTCTCTCTCTCACACACACACAAACACACCACATAAATTATAGATCCATCCAATCACCCAGCCTCCTACTGCTTATTTCCACATGACCTGAACACCCACTTGCCTGGTGATGTTGGGGTAAGGAATGTTGACAGTCATAGATTTTTTTTTAAAAAAATGAATGATTAACTGTTTTTCAATAACATTCTTACTATGTGAACATTAATTTAGATCTACTGTCAACAGCTTACATCATTTTTCACATCAGAAATATGAAACATTTCATAAATTACCAAAGTACCTACAAGGCTTTTCTTGAAGAGTTGCTTTCTTATTTAAATGTTTGGTATTGGTTGGTTTAAGTTTGGAAGAATGTTAAATTGAGAATGACATAGAGGTAGTTCTCAATTTAGGATCACAATTTAACCCAAAATTTACTTTTTTGCTTAGTAAGAAATGTGTTAAGTGAATTTTACCCCATTTTTAAGTGAATCACAGCAGTTGTTAAATTAGTAACATGGTTGTTAAGTGAATCAGATTTCCCAGTAACTTTGTTTGTCTGAAGATTGCAACAGGTGATCGCATAACCCAGGGACACTGTGACCATCATAAATTTGAGTCAGTTGTCAAGCATCTGACAAAAATCACATGATCATAGGAATGCTGCAATGGTCATAAGTATGAAAATGGTCATAAGTCAATTTTTTCAGTGTCGTTGTAACTTATAAATGTCACTAAATTAATTTTACAGGACTAACTGTAATAGGTGCATTTTAATATGGTTTTTTATATTTCTGTTAGGCTATGGACTGGAACATCTAAAGTGAAATTCCTTTCTCAGGAAAATTCTAGCCAAAATTCTAGAAAATTCTAGCCAAAATTCTATTGTTACATATTTCAATATATCTGTCCTAAGAAACGGATGATTGCGATGAACGCAGATATTTCAATTTTCCCTTTAATTAAATGGTATGTATTTCTATTGAGGTATTATGGTCTTTCATAAAGAAATGTAATCATCTTTTTCTCTTCTTAAAATTATGTTTTAATCGTTGCATGTGAAACAATTGAATCTTAAGACAAAATATCCATTTTCCTGTATATAATAGTCTGATAAAAGAGAACGATTAAAGTCATAGGTTTTACCCCTTCAAGCTATATAGAAACAGACACACTAGGGATTTCAAGAATGTTCTTTATTATAGTAGGATAGAGTGACTGATTTGTGAAAAACAGTCCAAAATCTTCCCTATGCTTTTCAAGTACATACACAAAAGTTCAAGATGGGCTTTTCTTTTCTTTTTGAAAAACTTTATTAAACAAATAAACAAACACAAAAACAAACAAGTCTTACATTAAAAATTTGAAAGTGGTACAGTTTCCTAACATCAATCATTGTCATTACTTCACTAAATCCAATAGTATTATATAATTTCCATCTACGCACTTTAAATATAAATATAATCATTCCTTATTTTCATAGATCTTCCTCATCTCTAGCCAACCATAAAATTTTCTCCCATGTTTTATAATAATCCGAATCTTCCTTTTAGTTCTTTTGTTAATTTACTCATTTCTGCGCACATTGTAATTTTCCTCAATATTACCAATTCATTTGGGATATCTTTATTTTTCCAATTCTGTGCATACGCCAACCTTGCTGCAGTAATTACATGGATCATTAGATACAGGTTTTTTTTATCGTATTTCCAAGTGTTAATTCCTAGCAGAAAGAACTCAGGCCTATATTGTATTTTGCTTCCACACATTTTTTCTAACCATTTATGTAGGTTTTGCCAGTATTTTGGGGCCTCTTTGCAACTCCACCATAAGTAATAATAAGTTCCTATTTCTTTATTAGGGGAAAGTTATAGGGGAAAGTTTAGGGTTCATTTTTGCCAATCTTGATGGTGGTATGTGCCATCTATAAAATAATTTATACAAATGTTCTTTGAAGGGTATCGCTAGTGTCATTTTTTTTGTTTCTTTTCCATAGTTTTTGCCAATCATCCAAATTAATGCTATAATCAAAATTTTTCATCCATACCACCATCATTTCTTTTACTTTTTCTTCTTCCAATTTAAATTCCAATAAAACTTGATATTTTTTAATCATCTTCTGCTCAGGTCCTAATAAAATTTCATCTAATTTTGTCCTAGTTCTACTAATTCCTCATTCTCTCTTATCTTTTAAATATTTTGACTGGAGTTGCAAATAGGCTCACTATTCAACCTCAATTCCCTGATTCTTCAACTCTTATCTAATTTATAGTTCCTCTTTTTCATTTAATATCTCTTCGTAGGTGATGATTTTTCCTTGTCGCAAAAGGTGTGGATGCATCAGTGCCTCCAAAGTTGATAGTCAAATAGGTGTTTCTACATCCATTTGCCTTTTTATCTAATACCATGTGTTTAAGAGAGTCTGTCTTACTTTATGCCTTTGCACATAACTATAACCCTTTAAATTCTCCTGCCAAAGGAAGACGTGCCATCCCAACTGTAAGTTGTAGCCTTCTAATAACAATATTCTTTTGTTTCTATGATTAATCCAACCTTTCACCCAAGTTAATATTGCAGCCCTGTAGTACAACTCCCAGTCGGGTAGGCCAAATCCTCCTCTTTCAGTAGCATCTTGCAATAACTTTAATTTAACTCTTGGTTTTTTTCTTTTGCCACATAAAATTTCTCGTAATTCTATTCAAATTATCAAATAGCCATATTCATATTTTAGCCAATATTTTTTAGCCTTTGGACATGTCCTTCACATATGGTAATAAGAGCCCGGTGACTGATTACATTTCCAACATTTTGCGGACATGTTTTTAAACATTTTTGCCATTCTTACTGGTGGCTGATGCCACCTATAATACATTTTGTATGAATTTTTTTTATAAGTTCATCAATCTATAATTGATAGATAATTTTTCTATAAGTTCATCTATAATTTTTTTATAAGTTCATCATCAATCTATAATTTCTCTCCCAGAGTTCTTGCGATTTATCCAATTCTATAGTATATCCAAAAATTTTACCCCATGTTATTGTTTATTTTATTTGTTATTCTTCCATTTTAAAACTCAATAAGTAACTATATACACTGAGCCTCTGTGGCGCAGTGGTTAGAGTGCAGTACTGCAAGCTACTTCTGCAGCCAGCTGCCTAGAGTTTGGCAGTTCAAATCCCACCAGGCTCAAGGTTGACTCATCCTTCCAGCCTTCCGAGGTGGCTAAAATTGTTGGGGACAATATGCGACTCTGTAAGCCATTTAGATAGGACTGTAAAGCACTATAAAGTGGTATATAAGTCTTAAGTGCTGTTGCTAATGCTGTACATTCTTTTTATTAATTTATCATCAGTCCCTAAAAATATTGTTCCAATTCTGTAGGTTCTTTGTAAAATCCATACATTTCTAAATCTTTCTTGTTCCTTGATTGTATTTGCATATGTGGCCACCAAGCCAAATCAATCCCTTGATTTTTCAGTTCTTGCTTCGATTTTAGTTCCTCTTGTTTATTTAAGACATTTTTATAACTAATAATTTTTTTCAACTTCACAAAATTCGGGTGTATTAGTGTTTTCATCATGGATAGCCAGACCGGTATTTTCATGTAATGTTTCTCTTTAATTTTTTCTCATACTAAGAGCAGAGCATTTCTAACACAATGTATTTGAAAATATCTACAGTATATCACAAAAGTGAGTACACCCTCCCACATTTTGTAAATATTTAAGTATATCTTTTCATGTGACTACACTGAAGAAATGACAGTTGGCTACAATGTAGAGTAGTGAGTATACAGCTTGTATGACAGTGAAAATGTGCTGTCCCCTCAAAACAATGCAACACACAGTCATTAATATTCAATCGCTTCTTGTTGTAAAGCCTTTTCCTCTCTTGATATTTCTATTTGTCTTTTGTTTTTCTTCTCTTCTTTCCTCTTCATCATTTGCAGTAAAGTGGTAGCCATAAAATTTGTATGCTTTATCTAATGCGTCCAGTTTGTGTCTTTTATTCTGCCAAGTAACTAGGATTCCCTCTGGTATCCATCACCTGGATACTTCTTGTTGTGTTTGATTAATTTTCTTATTAAAAATTGATACTGTCTCTCTAGATCTCTTACTCTTCTGGAAATTTGCTTCAAAGTCACAATTTCTTTATCTTTATATTTTAGTGATTCATCTCTTGCTCTTTTAAGTATTCCACCTCTTAATGTGTTTTTTGTGAATCTCACATGCACCTCTCTTGGAAGTTTGTGTCTTTTTGTATAGTTTCATCTATTTCTCCCTGCATCTCTTGCTTATTTTTTTTGTAAGGCATCAACCAGCAGCTCTGACATCATGTCCGGCAGGTCTTCCCCTTTTTCTTCTTCAGTATTCTGGAATCCCAGAAAGTAAGCCACTTTCTCCATTTCAAGCATGATTACTGTTTCTCTAAGACTCTTGTTAACTTGCAATATCCTTTGATTTATTTCATCAACTTTATTCTCTACTTACTCTGATTTCTCTTCCATTTTTTGAATCCTCTGATCATATTTTTGTTATCATTTGCTGAAAATTCCCTAGTTTTTCATCCATCTTACGTATCTCCCCCTTCATTTCACCCATTTCACTTTTTAGTTTGCCATGGTTTTTTTACATGACTTCTTGACTTGTAGCCATAGCTTGTTGTATTGATTGAAGTATCATTTGCAGGTCTTTCTGGAATGAATTTGATTTTGGGGGGTTTAACATACTCTCTATTGATCTAGTTGGACTAGATTCTGCTGATATTGGTGTGGATGAAGCTTTCCTTCCTATCTTGGTCAAATTCAAGGCACTTGTCATGATTAAAAGTGAAGAAGAGGAAAGGAAGAAAGGACAATAAAAAATTTCAAAATTTCCAACAATTCCTTAAATTTTTCTACTATAGTGGTAACACCCAAAGAAATTAAAAGTCCAATTTTCTCAAACACTCCAGCTTCGTAGCCACTTATCTCTATAGTCCAGAAAGTTAATTGGACTATCAGCAACCTAAAGGTTCTTTAGAGACAGCTCTCTTTTCTTTTTCCTTTGACAGTTTATATTTATAATCCACAAAGGCCCACTAAGTCTCCCAAGTTATTATTATCCAAAAATACCTTGCAAGTCAAAGGGGTATCCACTTAGATTCAAAAAAGATCCAGGCTATTTCTTGAATTCACCCTATTGGGCTATTTATTATCCTCCACAGTGTGAAGACAGTGTTTTCACAGTCTGTCTCTCTATGTCCAATATAAATGACTTCAGGTGTTGCGTTCTTCTTGGTGTTTCTTCAGAGACAGCTGCTATTTCTTCTTCCTTTAACAATTAAATATTTGTAATCTACCAAGGCGCACCAAAACCCCTCTATTATCCAAAGTGTTTGACAGATCACATAGCTTTCATGTCAAAAGCAAGTCAAGATAAAACCAAGCTGTCTCCAAGTTCAGGTTAGGCTGCCCCGTCTGTTTATAATTCACCAAAGAGTTTAAAATTCTCACAGACTATCTCGGAACATTCAGGGTTTATCAGTTGTCAGTGTAAATATAACTTTGTTTCCATGGCTTCACTGTTCTCTGTTAAAACCATAACAGTGAAATCACTTTCAGTTCATGAAATCACTTTCAGTATCTCATCCAGTAGATGTTGCACTTGCTCTTCCTCCATTGGCTATGCTGTTAGTCAATTTGTAACTTCCACCCCCTTTTTTCCCTTGAAGCCTTTAAGTTTTAAAATCCAAATAATGATAAAGATATAGCCCAATACTCTTAAATCAATATGAATCTTTGAAAATAACCAATCCAGTCTATCCTTTAAAATAAAATTAAATCCCTTCTACAGTTTCTTCCACTCTTTTCTGGACCTGTCAATAGCTCCAAAACTTTGTCATTACTAATTTTGGGGAGCAGGAAATCCTGCTCCTCTTCTTTTGAGTCCCACTTTCAAAACTCAAAATTTCTTGGGGTAAATTTCCACAGCAGAAATCAGAAAGTTCTCAACCAGCTCAACCACTCTCTTCTTGGATTTTTTCCTTCTTCTTCGTTTCAGCTGCCACAACTCCAGTCCAGCCTTAATGACTGTCTTCTCTCCTGTCAGTTTGAAGGGCTTTTCTCTGATCTACCAGGAGATTGCCATTTCCTCATGATCTGCGAGGTGTCCCCTCTTATCTTTGTCACCTCTCCAGGGTGTCTTATGGCCCCTTGAGGCCCTCAGGCAGGCAGAAATTGGGTGAATTCAGCAGAGCCCCATTCTTCCACTCCATGCTGCTGTGACATCAGCTGCCTTCTCCAATGAATTTAAATCTTAAAGCACTGCAGTTTATTTTGTTATTTTCCTAGTAGTGTGGAAATGGTGGAGAAGAAAAGTGCATAAATTTGTGGTGTATGTTTTAGCTGAAAAGTATTGCAGTGGTGTCATGTTTAACAAATACTTCACTTAATTGTTTGGGCATAGACATTTATGTAAAAACTTGTATGCTTTGATATTTCTGAATTTTACAGTGATTTTCTTTTACAATAAAATGTTTATTGAATTTGTGTTTTATTATAGTTAGCATGACTATTTTTGTTAAACAGTAGCTTTATACAATATGTTATTGTATTTAGATATAATCAAGCATATATCTGAAGCAAGGGTGCAGAATTTGGTTCATTTGTCAAAGATAATTAAAAAAAATTCTTCCAACATATAAATAACAAGAAAAAAATCAAGGAAACAGTCGGTCCACTAAAGAGAAAAGATGGCAAGGAGAACAGAGAACAGGCAACAGAGAAAAAACAGAACTGCTTAACTCATTCTTTGCATCCGTTTTCATGCAAAAAGAAACTGTGGCTCAACCCACCAAAAACATAACTGTAAAAGACAGACCAGAAATAAAAGTTAAAAAAGCAAAAAAATAGTAAGAGAACACCTGTCTGATCTTGATGAACACAAATCACCAGGGCCGGATGGATTACATCCCAGAGTTTTAAAGGAGCTGGCAGAGGTCATCTCAGAACCACTGCACCATATTTTTCAAAAATCCTGGAGCACCAGGGAACTACCAGAGGACTGGAAAAAAAGCCTGATGTGGTTCTCATCTAAAAAAAGAAAAAAAAACAGACTCAGGAAATATAGATCAATCAACCTAACATCAATACCTAGGAAGATACTGGGAAAAGATAATAAAAAAACAGATCTGCCAACATTTAGAAACAAGTAAAGTAATAAGTAGCAGTCAGCACAGGTTTTGCAAAAAACATATTATGCCAAACCAATCTTATTTCATTCTTCAACACAGTGACTAAAATTAGTAGACCAGCAAAATACTGTGGACATAATATACATTTAGATTTCAGCAAGGCATTTGGACAAAGTAGACCACAACCTACTTCTTAGTAAGCGAAATGAAAATTGGAAATAGATAGCACCACCACTAGATGGACTTTGCAACTGACTGTAAACCATACTCAACGAGTAGTCTTAATGGGTCGAAGTCTACATGGAGGTAAGTAAGCAGTGGGTGCAACAAGGTTCTGTCTTAGGCCCAATACTCTTTATTCTCAATATATCATAACGTTAGATGAGGGAATAGAAGTTGGAACTTTACCAAATTTGCAGATGAGACTAAGCTGGCAGGAATAGCTAAACACCCAAGAAGATAGGACAAGATCCAGATGGATTTTGACAGACTAGAACAATTGGCCGTATCTAACAAAATGAAATTAATGTAGAGAAAAGTAAAGTTGCCTATATTAGGCAGAGAAAAACCAAAAGTAACATATAGAATGGTGTGAAACCAGACTCAAATAGCAGGAAATGTGAGAGGGATCTTGGATTCTTCAGTAAAGCCACTAATAATGAGCCAGCAGTGTGCAGCAAGCAGCCAAAAAAGTAATGCAAAGCTAAATTGTATCGTAACAGAGATTTGATAAATCAAGATGCAAGGGAACAAGTACTAATAATCCACCCACTCTATATAATTGGCTTAGTAGACCAACCTAGAGTATGCATCAGTTATATTTTACATTCTAAGAGATAGATGTTGAGACTCTGGAAAAGGCAGTAGTAGAGCAACCAGGATGAAATGAGGGGACTGGAGGGCTAAAACTATACAGTATGAAGCAGTTTTCAGATACTGCGTGCTCTGAGTCTGTCTAGTAAAGAGACAAGGGGATAGACATTGATAGTTGCCGTCTCCAACTATTTGAGGGGCTACTCAGGGAGAAAGCTATTTTCCAAGTGCTGTGCTGAATAGGAAAGCAGAGCTAGATCCTAATTGAAGCAGCGAGTTATCTTTCTTCAGAATATGCGATGGAAAAACTGAAAAGGAGACGATTTTGACTGGAAAATGAGAAACTTTTCTAACAAGTCCGAGAACAATCAACAATGGACATCTTAATCGAAGTTGTGATAGTGCATCAGTTTGAGATGAGACTTTCAAGAAGAGATTGGACTGCCATTTGTCAGAAATGGTGTAGGGTCTCCCGCTTGGGCGGGGAGTTGGATTAGATGACCTACAAGGTCCCTTCCAACTCTGATTATCTTTTATCTGCTTCCCATATGAGCTTTGGAAAATACATTGAAGTCCATACTCTAGAAAGGGATATGACCACAGAGCCAATTTTGGGGTAAAGTTTTTTTGAGTTATTGGTAAATATGTCTGCAGTCTTATCTTACCTACTTGGAAGGTTCTGCAAAAAATGCCACAAAAAAGGCACCAATATTTTTGATTTGCAAGCCCACTTTTTGTATCCTGCTCTATTTATTTTTGTCATGTTTTTTTGTGTCATGAATTTTACAATATGGTACTCCAAATTAAATGCTGTTTTATGACCCTAGGATACAAAACCTAATGTATCATTTTATCATAGATTATATGAAATGATTTTTCCTAATATTGTGTTGAGTAGTATTATGTTGAATTGAATCTGCATGCTAGGTAGATAACCATGTCCCAAAAGTACTTTTTCAAAAGTCAACTGGACTTCGTTTTTCCTTGGAGGTGTTTTGCTTTTCATCCAAGAAGCTTATTCAGGTCTGACTGGATGGTGGAGGATAAAAGAATTTATATTTCTAAAAGTCATCTGCTCAATAGCAATCTTTCTGAGTATCATTGAGGCGACTTGAAGGTTGATCTGTGCCCTCAAGGTCATGTGAATAATGCAAATGGATGTGGAACCTTATTGGAACTGCTGAAAGGATTGTATTATAAACAGATAGGAGACAGCTGAGTCTTTACTCACAGAACTTAAATATTTTTTGGCAGCCCCAGCTAACTGCTTCCAAAGCTAAATCACCACCACTACCACACATCACCATCCTTAGCCTCCCTGTCACCTTGGATTTAGACACTGATACAAATTGGAAACAAGCCTTGAGCAGAATGGCAAAGGCATAGACAACTATCCCTGTGTTTCTATTGCAGTCTGGTCACATGGTAAATAATTGGTCTATTAAACTTCTCAGGATGGATAATAGACAACCCAGCAATACCTTCACTACTCACTGCCTGGACAAAAAGCCAGGGAAATGAGATGCCTTCCCTCCACAAGCTCATGGGAGAGAGGGATTCAAGTATTGAATGGAGTTCAGTTACCTCTATTGTCTGGTACATTAATAAAATTTGATTCTACTCTGACACTTCCCAGTAGTCAGGAAACCACCATCCCTATTTAACTTAAGATACTGACAGTTGCTGTGAAATCTCCATTGTCAATGATAACTATTGATGGCTGAATTTTAAAAGCAGGCTCCATTATTCATGCCACAGTGTCTTTGAAGTTAATAATAGATCAGCATTCTGAAGACTTGACCTTCTTCGTAGCAGATCACATGTCTTCCAATAGTGCTGGGAACCACTTGGTTACATTGCCATAACCCCACTATGAAGTATAAAAACTGATCTATTGAGTTTAAAAATCCTGAATGCCTTTCTCACTGTGATCAGCCCTCCAAAAAACCCCACCGGCCCCCCTTAATTGTTCATAGAGACATTCCCAATCTGCCAAGTAAATATGCATACTTTGCTGGTGCGTTCAGGGAGGACGACGCCTTGGCCCTCCCTCCACACAGAGACTGGCCCCGGTACCAAAATTCCACCAAGAGGCAATATCAAATGTCTACTACAGAATTAGAGACTTTAATCATATTTAGATTCTAATTTGAAAAATGGATTATAAGACCTCCCACTCCTGCCTCAGCTCCCATTTTTCTTTGTACCCAAGAAGCAAGATCCCAGCGAGCCTAATGATAGTGAGAAATTCCCACTGAGAAAAATCCATGATTATAAGGCTTTATATATAGTCACAGTAAGAGACCATTTACCACTGCCATTAATTCCAGACCTAATAGATAAGACTATAGAAAGCAACCTTTTTTACAAGACTAGACTTCTGTAATTTTTACAATCTTATTCAAATATAAGAAGGGTATTAACGTTTAACCATCTATAACACCAGCTGTGGCAAATTTGAAGACATAATGCTGCCTTTTGGTCTGTGTAACACCCCAGCCATATTTTCTAGATACATGAGCCAATTTTTTCAACATTTAATAGATAAATTTGTGATCTTATATTTGTTGTTTAATCTACTCTGAGAATGAGGCTCAGCATACAGACCATGTGTGCATAGTCAGTAATGGGCTGCAAATTTTTTAACAACCAGTTCTCTGACCGGGTAGGTGTGGTTGGTTGATCATGTGACTGGGTGGGTGATGTCACTCATCACACCCAACCCTGCCTACCAGCCACTCACCTTAAAGGAAGAGGTAAGATTCAGCACTTGGGCTAATAGCACCACTAATACCACCCTGCCCCCCACCCGTTTTTGGCCTGTTTTTTTGCCTGTTTTGGGGGCATTTTTGAGCCATTTTCAGGCCATTTTTAGTTCAGAAACAAAAACAGTCTAAAACAGGCCAATTTGGGGCTGTTTTCAGGGCATTTTAGCCTGGAAAATGACCTGAAAATGGCTCAAAACCTGCCTGAAAACACACACCCCCCCCAAAAAAATGAAAACTGTTTGAAAATGGCCCCAAAATGGCCTGATTTGGGGGCTGTTTTCAGGCTGTTTTGGGGTCATTTTCAGGCAGTTTTCTGGACTAAAAACAACCCAAAACGGGCCTGAAAACAGTCTCAAAATGGCCTGAAAATGCTCAAAAAACTGCCTGAAAACAGCCCCAAAACGGCCTGAAAATTGCCCTAAAATGGCCCCAAAACAGCCTTTTGGGGGGCATTTTCAGGCCTTTTTGGGCCATTTTATGGGCTAAAAATGACTCCAAAACAGCTCCAAAATGGCCTGAAAACAGATACCAAAAGCAGGCCACTTTATGGCACTTTTCAGGCCCATTTTAGCCCAGAAAATGGTCTGAAAAACTGCCTAAAATGGCCCAAAACAGCTTGGTTTTTTGAGCTATTTTCAAGTCATTTTTCAGGCTATTTTTATCCCTGAAAATGGCCAAAAAATGGCCTGAAAATCACCCCAAAACAGGCTGAAAAATGGGTGGGGGCTGGGCCAGCAGTGGTGGGGTTTGGTGGTTCACCGAACTGCAATTAAGAACTAATCTTAACTACCGGCTCTCCAGAACTGGTCAAAACTGGCAGCAGTCCACCTCGACACAGTCCTCAGTAGATTAAGAGATAACCACTTCTTTGCCAACCCAGAAAAATGTGCCTTTGATTTGCAACAACTAGATATTTTAGGCTACCATATTTCCACAAGAGTGGCATGACCCCATCGGAGTCTGAATCAGAGGAGGAAGACAAACAGCCATCAGGGAGCGGGACAGTGGCTCCATTGGCTGTGGAGGAAATTGGGGAATGGCAATGTCAGGCTGGGCAGAACAGGGAAGAGGTAGAACAAGGGAGAGAGGGTTCAGAGGAAGACCAAGGCCCACCCCTTCTTCATCCTAGGGCATGCAGGGAAGAACAGAGAAGAGAGAAACATTGGTTGCATGGTTTATGAGGGAGGAAGGGCCCTGATTCCCTTCACAATGCATACGTGGGAAGGGAGTTTAAAGGAGAACCAATTGGGAGGGGCATTCTTCAAGAACAAGTGTTGAGTATCTTGTATTTGGCTGCAGTTATCTGAATTCCTGCATCCTCCCAACTGCCTTTTTACTTCATTTCTGGAACTCCGTATCTTCCTCTGCCAGATTTAATTACCTTATTTGCCTTGTTCGATGTATAGTTTAAAGTTTTCAGTTAACAACGTTTGGACAGGAATATCTGCAGCCAAAGGCTGGTGCAGGTTCGTGGGAGAGTTTTTCTGCAGACAGGAAGGTAACCAGGTTATTGGGGGGAAAGTTGGAGCTAATGAAGGAACTCATTCTTATTTTCTGGCTGTCTTGCCTTTGTGCCACATCCTGGGTCATCACAAAGTGGCATTCAGGTAGACCCCTAAAAACTCCAAGCTGCATTCGACTGGTAAGCCCCTTGCCCAGCCAAAGATGTTCAATATTTTCTGGGATTTGCTAACTTATACCAAGCTTTCCTCATAAAGCCAAACCACTGACCCAACTGACTAAGAAAGGAGTTAATTTGGGGGGGGGGGGGATNAAGGAGTTAATTGGGGGGGGGGGGGATCAGCATTTGAACAGTTAAGGAAACTTTTTCCTTGCCAGCCCCTGTTTTAGCACCTGGAAATATCAAAAAAGATTTATTATCCAAACAGATGCATTAGATATTGCCATTGGAGCTGTTCTCTTATAAGAGAGAGGGGGAAAACAATGGCCTTCTATTATGGCCTTCTTTTCCAGAGCCTGGACAGTTCCAGAATGCAATTATGACATCTATAATAAAGCCCATGTCAAACTGCACTAATGGATGGAAAGAGGATGTAAAACGGAGAGAAATACTTGCCATCCGTTGGTTAACGCGATGCATCCGTTCTGT
>BHFT01053685.1:0-71206 GCA_004320025.1 Laticauda laticaudata
GGGGGGGGGGGGGGGGGAGACCAGGATCAAGGGGGAGATCTCTGATGTGATTTAGTAGTGGCTGCAACCAGGCACGCACCAACATGGCAATCTCTAATAAACCAATTTACTTTTTCTGAGATGCGGCTAGAGATTTTTGCTTTAAATGAGGGGGATTTGTTGGAGCCCTGACACTTGGGTGGTCTCTAAGCATTTTCCCCTGGCACTCATGATGTCACCTAATTTGGGTGTCGAAACATCTATACAAAAATAAAATAGAAACCAGGACCATTTTTTACTAGGACTCGGCAGCAAGAATGGTTTTTTCGCTCAGCAATGGAAAAATAGAGAAATCCCCTTTGAAGGCGAAGTGACAAAGAAAATACGGATTTGTGCAGAAATGGATAGACTGACGTTGGAATTTAAAAATACGAGCGAGACAGAATATCATATGGAATAAATTATATCAATGGTGGGAAGGGAATGGAAAGGAGGGACTGAGCAATAAAAATTAACGAGGATTTGTAAAACAGACAGTTGAGGTTACGTATGTAATTACAACTGAATATAATGGACAAGACAAAAGGTATTAAAGTAGCAGTACAGAAGATGTTACCTTGTTTTATAACTGTATATACTGGATAGGCTAAGTGTATAAATGTACATAAGACATGTATTTTATACTTTAGCATGTAAGGCAAAGATGATGCCAAGACAGTTATACTGTGTCCGAAAGTATAATTTAATAAAATTATTATTTTTTAAATGAAACATCTGTACAAAAACAAACAAGTCCAGAAAACACCAAAACCCCACAGTCCTCCCCTCCCCCTCTCCCTCCTGGAAATCCCCATTTTCATCTAGCACTGATGTCACCTAGTTTGGGTAATGCAACTTCTACAAAAAAACAAACAAGCTAAGAAAGCACCAAGGACCCCACAATCCTCCTCCTCCTCCATCATTTTCTTCCAGCCCTGATGATGTTTCCTAGTTTGGGTAAAACACTGGAGTTTTCCAGAAAAGATTGGAAGACTCCTTTGTCTGGAATGGTATATAAGGCCTTCTGCTTGGGCAGGGGGTTGAACTAGAAGACCTCCAAGGTCCCTATGTACAATTTATCCAGATCCTAGATTTACTGTTCTGTTCTACAATAGAACCAAAGTGGATGTCTTTTTGCCATTTATCATCACAATCCAGGCAGGCAGTCTGACTTGATCAAAAGCACAGTTACCCAAATATAACTGCAAATATAGCAACACACAATTGCTGGGCTCCAATCTTGTGCTCAAATAACCTGCCATTTTCATGTCATTCCTCTCAATGTGATTTCAGCCTGAACCATCTAATTGAATTTCTTTCCAATTGGGTCCAATTCCAGAGAAAGAGGAGAAAAAAAGACTGGATCAAAATTTAGAGGGGTAGTTCCAACAGATGCAATGGAGACCCCCCCCTCCCCTCCCCACTGCTCTTCTTCAGGAAATCAGCACATCATTAAAATGGTACCCTCCCCCTTTTATGATGGTTTGTTAACCCACCCCTTCAATCCCAGGTCTAAAACATGGGAAAGATTCTTCAAAACAACTCTACAAAGAGACTGTTGTATGTTCAAAAATGGAAATTTGACACCATCTTGGAAAGGCTAATTTCTTTAAAGAGAGACAAAACAATTCCTTCATTTATGGCTGCCTGGAAATTTAGGACTTTTGATAATATGGGAAAAATGCATTTATGATTTGTGATTTTGACGAGAAGAGAGCGTGTGCGTTCTTTTATAATCATAGAGCATGAGATAACTTTTATCATTTCTATTTATATTTGGTGAAAAGATTAGATACTGCTATTTTTTCTTCTTTCTTTCTGTACTTTTGATTTTTCTTCTTTTTTGTTTGTTAACTTTTAAGCTTTGTAAAGCTTTTAATAAAAATTATTTTTTTAAAAAAACCCAAAAACAAATCAAACTTATGAGACAGGCAATGATGACCCCCCCCCCCANG
The DNA here is from genome assembly GCA_004320025.1 of Laticauda laticaudata. Classification (NCBI taxonomy): domain Eukaryota; kingdom Metazoa; phylum Chordata; class Lepidosauria; order Squamata; family Elapidae; genus Laticauda; species Laticauda laticaudata. Next base: position 1,974 of record BHFT01053685.1, read on the forward strand.
CAATGATCCCCCCCCCCCCCAAAAAAAAAGTCTATCAAGAAGGAAGGTTGGGATTGAAGTCCAAACCTCTCCAAGTTGATAAAATCAGAGGTGGATACCATTGCCCTAAAGGTTACCAAGTCAACCCCAACTGATGCAAAGCCCCTGTAACTTCTGAAGGCAACCTCCAATGAAAACCCACACCTTCTGGTGGCAAGCTGTTCCTCTGGTTAATTGTCCTCCCTGTTTCTTGTCTTGCCTTCTTTGTGCTTTGGAAAATAACCCCCCCTCTCTGTGGCAGCCCCTCAAATACTGTCACATCACACCCCCATCATGTCACTTCCCAAGGGGGAAATTCCAGAGGTGGAGCTCTTGTCTTGTAAGCAGGAGGGTACAAGTTCAATCCTAGGTAGAGGCTAATCTTGCAATGGACTCTCCTGCTCAAGTAGGGCGTTGGGCTAGATGACCTCCAAGGTACCTTCCACTTGTGTTGTTCTATGATTATGGAGGCAAATCCAAGGGAAACGAGGTTGAATACTTGCAATTACCTAAAATGCTGAGCCCAAACAAAAATAGAAACAAACGGCTGTCTTTACTGGGGTATGTGTGTTTATTTGTCAAAATTCTAATTTCACAGCCCTGTCCAGGTAAACCCAGAGTTACAGGTTGGTTACATTAACACAACCCCCTTCTTTTCCAACAACAAGGATGGGAGAAAACCCATGATTCACGGTACAGGTTTGCAAGGGAAGCTTAACAAAACAGCAATTGGGAGGGGGGGGGGAGAGAGACAAGCTAATTCAACCCAGGTGGTTTACGGGGGAGACCCTCTTCCGCCCCTCAGACGTAGATTCAGCGTCACGGTGCCCCCGGGGCAAATGTTGTAATAGGAGAGTTTGCACCCATCCTCCAAGGTCTGGCTCCCGTAAGTCAGCCAGAACTGGTTGTTTTGGATTCGCTCGTTCGCGTGGATCTGGGCTCGGAACTGCGCCACCGTGTCGGAAGGCAGGACGTGGTAAGTGGTGGTTCGGTTGTTGGCGTTCTTCAGCAGAACCGGGATGGACTCCTCGTCCTTCACCATCAGCAGGAGGGTGTCGCCGGTGCGCAGCCTGAAGCTGGCGAGCGGGGTGGCGTCCTGGAGATCCAGGTGGCCGCCGTTGGAGGAAGCCAGCTTCTGCTGATAGGGGGACACCCCAGTCTGGCGACCCAGTTGGGTTTTGAAATCCCAGACGGTTTGGTCGGGGGAGCAATGCACGGAGTGGACCTTGCCCGTCAGCAGCTTCACATTCAAGGTCATCGCCTGGGAAAGCGCAACGGAGGATCGGGTTAATATTCAGCGCCCAACAGAGGATCGCTTTAACCGGGCTGTGAAGGCGACTTTTCCGCCCACCTCGCATCCTCGAGGAGGATCCGAGGGGGGCAGAGAGATCTAAACCTGTATCTATCTATCTATCTATCTATCTATCTATCTATCTATCTATCTATCTATCTATCTATCTATCTATCTATCTATCTATCTATCTATCTATCTATCTATCTATCTATCTATCTATCTCGATATACTTGTATCTATCTCTCCTATCGATATCTAGCTATATCTATATACTTGTATCTGTATATTTATATCTATACACAGACAGGCTGCGCCGCCGCAAAGGCGCGCAAGCCCCGCTTTCCCACGGTCGCTTCGCCCCGCTTCTTACCATCTTCAGCCGTCCGTGTTTCGCGCTCTCGCTCCGTCCGCAGCCACAAAAACCTTCTCCCGCCTCTGACTCCGCCGGTTCCGACCGCCTCCTTTTATACGGTCCTCCCGGCTGGGCGGCGCATCTCCGGAAAACAAAAGTTGCCAGCGCTGCGCTCCTGCGGGCGGAGAAAACGAAACTCGAAAAGGAAAGCGAGAGAGGCGGGGCTGTTCCGTTTCAGCATTTCTGTGTTTTTTTTTTTAAATTGTGCCAACTTCTTCTAGTAGATTTATTTTATGTTTTATTATGTTTATTATATTTTATGTTTCGATCCATTTGGGTTGTGTGTGTGTGGTTTTTTTTTAATGCCACCAGACTGGAAATTCTAGACCTAGAAAACCTTGAATTACGCCGCCTTCGGTCCGATCTAAGTGTAGTGTATAAAATCACACATTGCAACATCCTCCCTGTCAATGAATACTTCAGCTTCAACCACAACAACACAAGAGCACACAATAGATACCAACTCAAGGTGAATCGCACCAAACTCGACTGCAGGAAATAGGACTTCAGCCCCAGAGGGGTCAATGTCTGGAATCCTCTACCTGCCTGGGTGGTTTTTTTTCCCCAAACCCCAAAATCTTTCACCTTAAGACTGTCTCCTATTGACCTCTCACCCCTTTCCTAAGAGGTCTGTGGGGGGGTGCATAAGCGCACCAACATCCTTGTCCTATTGTTTCTTTTTATTTTTCTTATATGCATCCATTTCATGTATTCATAACTATATACATACTTATACCTATTATCTTGTAAGCAATTGACAAATAAAAAAATTAAATAGAGTCTTCTGGTTTGGTGGTTTCTGTCGTTCTAATTCCAGGCTCCTATCTATGTTCTTCTGCCAACATCCTTTCATTTTGTTTCTTTTTCTCCCCTCTCCCCTTATGTCAGAGGTCTCCAACCTTGGCCACTTTAAGACTGGTGGACTTCAACTCCCAGAATTCCCCAGCCAGCCAGGCCTGCTTTTTCTCCCTCTTAATCTGCTAAAGCGAAGAGAGATTGCAGAGGAAGGGATTATAAGAGAATAAACTATGCTGGCTGGGGAATTCTGGGAGTTGAAGTCCACCAGTCTTAAAGTAGCCAAATATGGGGACCCCTGCCCTATATTATAGCTAGTCCCCGAATATATGCCTCAGCAGTGTCCCACACATACGGCTGGCACAGGAAGGGTGATGGAGTTCGGAGTGCCATCGATTTTAGAAGGGGTTTCTAAAATCTGGATTTCTCTTAAGGCTGGGCACAGGATGATGGAGTTTGGAGTGCCATCGACAGACTTTTGAAAACATTTAACTAGGGGTGATGGGGGGAGCAAAGCGTTCCTGTAATAGGAGTGTAGGAAGTTAACACCCACCCCTCTCCTAGGAAAATGAAATATTTTAAGATATACTAAAAAGGCAGAATATTTCCCCTAAAATATTTCCCTTGTTTTTTTGTTTTCAAAAAGAAACTGGGAAAAAAATAACAAATTCAATATTTCCACAAAAACAGGGAAACCAAGGGCTATTTTTGGCAAGATTGTAACGTGGCAGGAAAAGTGCAAGGAAAACACAAAAACACCCCCCAAAAGGGGGCTTTGATTTGAGGTGCAAAGCAGGCTAATGGGATCTGAAGTCCAAAGCATTTCCTATTGTGTGTGTGTGTGTGTGTGTGTGTGTAAAAATCACATAATTTCATTTTTTAATTTTAATTAAATTTGCAGGTTTTCTTTAAAACAGTGAGTATTTTGAACAGGGCCAGCTGTTGCAAGAAGGGGTGATCCCTACCAACACCCCCCCCCGAAATGGCTGATGGGACTTGTAATCCAAAGCATCCCCAGTACAGGTAGTCCTCGAGCTACAACCACAATTCAGCCCTAAATTTATGTAGCTAAGTGAAATATTTAAGTGAGTTTTGCCCCATTTTATGACCTTTCTTGCCACCATCGCTAAACAAATCACTGCAGTTGTTAAGTATGTTAAGCATGGCTGGGGGGGTTATTTTCCAAAGCACAAAGAAGGCAAGACAAAGTCACTTTTTTTCAGTGCCATTGTAACTTTGAATGGCCACTAAACGAACTGTTGTAAGTCGAGGTCAAGACTCCCTCTGATCTCTCAGTCCTCTGCAAAAATAATAAGAGATAATTTAAAAACTTGGACCTTTGCAACGGGGTGGGAAGGCAGCCTTGCAACTGAAGAAAAGCTAAAGTGACCTCAGCCTCTGCAGCAAAAGGGGCGGCCGCTAGCTGGCTGGCAGGCGAATAGGATTTGTAGTCCTCCAAAGGGTTCCCAGATGGGATGAAACCTAGAGGAGAAGGCACTGCACCATGAATACTACCTATTCGAAATGGACGCTCTGTGTGTGTGTAACATGCATAAATGCGTGTTTGAGTGTGTGTATAGATAGATGACTGATAGATGATGGATGGATGAATGATGAATAGATAGATAGGCAGCTAGTTAGATGATAGACAGACAGACAGACAGATAGATGATAGACAGACAGATAGCTAGCTAGCTAGCTAGATGATAGATAGACGATAAAGACAGACAGGCAGATGATAGATCATAGGCAGATAGCTAGCTCGCTAGATGATAGACAGATGATAGGTGATAGACAGGCTGATAGATGATAGCTAGCTAGACAGATGATGGAAAGACAGACCAATAGATAGATGATAGACAGATGATAGACAGATAGCTTGACAAATGAGACAGATGATAGATGACAGCTAGCTAGATGATAGACAGATAGATAGATAGATGATACAGACAGACAGATGATAGATGATAGACAGATAGCTAGATAATAGATGATAGACAGATGATACAGACAGACAGACAGATAGCTAGCTAGATGATAGATGACAGATAAGATGATACCGATAGCTAGACAAATGATAGACAGATGACAGATGATAGACAGACAGCTAGCTAGATGATAGACAGATAGATGATAGACAGATGATACAGACAGACAGACAGATGATAGATGATAGACAGACAGCTATCTAGCTAGATGATAGATGATAGGCAGATAGATAGATATTCTTTTGAGAGCAGGCAACAGAGTTTCATCTTAATGTGGGCCAGGTGTGCCCACCGTACAAAACTGACTTAGCGATCTCATCTTATTGGGCACATTCTGACACACGTGCTAACTCAGACCGCGTGCTGACCTCCAACCGCCCTCACCTGTCCGTGATGAGCCACGTGCCTTTCCCGCCTAGCGCTCTGGGACCCCCTCCCGCGCTCAGCCCGGCTGCGATTGGCTGCTTTGGAAACCCGTCCCCTTTGGATTGGCTGAGCGGCCTCTTTCCTCCGAGGGGTGGGAACGCTTTAAAAAGTCGGCGGGCTCCTCAGGCTGAGGCAAAAGTGCGAGCGCGCTGCACAAGCAGCGCGTGTCGCCGCCTCGTCTCTTTCCCCTCTCGAAAGAGACGACGCTGCGGGCCGTGCGGGAATGAGCAAACCCATCTCTCCCTACGGCGCCTCCGCGGCTGAAGGCTTCGCAGATTCGATGACCGCCTCTTGCACGTTGAGGTAATCCTAGCGTGAGGCTCTCAGACGTTGTGGGATGCGGAGGGGAGCGAATGAAATAGCCTATTCTCGGGAAGCAAGGACGGTGCCCGAGATAATTTTAGTCTATTCTCGAGTAAAAACAGCTCCTGAGGTAATATTAGCCTATTCTTTGGGAGTAAGGCTGGCACCCGAGGCATTTTTAGCTTATTCACTGGGAGTAAGGCTGGCACTGAGGTAATTTTAGCCTATCCTCAGGGAGTAAGGCTGGCACTTGAGATACTTTTAGCCTATTCTCAGGCAGTAAGGCTGCACCTGAGGTAATTTCAGCTTATTCTCAAGGAGTAAGGCTGCACCTGAGGTAATTTCCGCCTATTCTCAGGGAATAAGGCTACACCTGAGGTAATTCCCACCTATTCTCAGGGAATAAGGCTGCACCTGAGGTAATTTCCGCCTATTCTCAGGGAATGCTACACCTGAGGTAATTCCCACCTATTCTCGGGGAATAAGGCTGCACCTGAGGTAATTTCAGCCTATTCTCAGGGAGTAAGGCTAGCAACTTGAGGTACTTTTAGCCTATTTTCAAGGAGTAAGGCTGCACCTGAGGTAATTTTAGCCTATTCTTAGGGAGTAAGGCTTGCACTGAGGTAATTTTAGCCTATTCTCAAGGAGTAAGGCTGCATCTCAGGTAATTTCAGCCTATTCTCAAGGAATAAGGCTGCACCTGAGGTAATTTCAGCCTATTCTCAGGGAGTAAGGCTGGCACTTGAGGTAATTTCACCCTATTCTCAAGGAGTAAGGCTGGCACTGAGGTAATTTTAGCCTATTCTCGGAGAGTAAGGCTGCATCTGAGGTAATTTCACCCTATTCTCAAGGAGTAAGTTTGGCACTGAGGTAATTTTAGCCTATTCTCAGGGAGTAAGGCTGGCGCCTGAGGTAATTTTATCCAGAGTGTATATTTCCTCAGGAGTAAAACACTTGAGGTAATAACCTCATGGGTGTCTTTAAAGAATTCCCAACGCCACAACTCACTCCTGGTGAGTTACTTCAGTCCCAGTTTCCCTGAGGGAAATAAGGCAAACTTTCTGGGTGTTGAATTTTGAGTTTTTAGGAGTAAAATACTGGTGGAGTCTGAGGTAATCTTGGTTTGTCCTGCTCAAATGACCAAACCACCACAGATGAGTAAAAGTAGCTTAAAAGGAGGAATGAAGCTGAGGCCATTTTAGCCAAGTGCAGTAAAAAGGCACAGGTGTTATTGCCTAAAGTGTTGGTGGTTAAATTAGCTTAAAGGCAAGATTGCTTCAGCCCCTCCAGCTGACTTTACTTTCTTGAACAAAGTTCATTTCTTGGGACCTGAGGAAGAAATTTTAGCCCAGGTTCAAGTTCTTAAAATAAAACATGTAGAGGAACAGCTACTTCAAATAATTAAAGGTGTAAAAGTTCAACTTAAGTTATTTCAGGTCCAGGAGTTTTTTGCTTTCTTGAAATAAAGTCAAATCTTGAGGCCTGAGGTGATTTTTAGCCAAAGCTTAAGTTCTTAGAGGAAAATACTGGTGGAACCTGATGTCCTTTTAAAAGGACCAAGATACCACAGATGAGTCAGAATTAAAAACAGCTTTAAAGGTAAAAATTACCTTGGCAACTGACTATGCTGTCAGGAATAAAGTGAGTTTTTGGGACCTGAAGCCAAAGGGTCAAGTTCTTAAATTCCTTGACCAAATTAAGGCGGAGGACTAGCTACTACAAAGTTTAACTAAAATTAGTTCAAGTCCAGGAGTTGACCTTGCTATCAGAAAGTCAATTCTTGGGACCTGAGGTAATTCTAGCCAAGGCTCAAGTCCTTAAACAAAACATTTAAAGGACTAGCTACTTCAAGGAACCAATGGCAAAAGTTACCTAAAATTGCATCAGGGTCCAGGAGCTGACCAGCAAACTTTTCTTGCAGGAAAATAAATTTTCAGGGCCTAAGGCAATTTTAGGGATGCCTTCTTGTTCCTGGAGAGTAAGAAACTCCTGGATCTGGAGGTCATATCTTTGGGAACAGTAAAAACCTGTAGGTTTTGAGGTATTTTCAAGGGCACAACAATCAACGTATCTTGCCTTTTTTCACTCTTCGGATAAAGAATAGAAAAGCACCTTTGTAAAGTTGGATGAATTGGTTTTCTAGTCTCTGAAAATCAGGTGGTCATCTGGTGATGTTGATTTTTTTATTATTTCAAAGGCACTCTACGTGAAGGGAATCACAACAGATAAGCAGTCGAAGACATCAAAGCTAAGTCAGGTTTATTAACTTCCCAGTGCTGTATTTACCCAAGAAGCCTGACAGATACTATTGGCAACATGGGATGAATTATGACAAAAAAAAAACTTTGGGCCTTGCTAAAGTACAAATGTATCTAAAAAGGAAAACAAGTAGGGTTCCTGAGCTTCCAGTCTCTGATGCTCAGACTGAATGAACCTGGTAGACGGCCGCTGCCAATCTCATTCAACTGGAGACTCACACTGGACAGCTCTGGGGTTCCACTGGGTGACCCTTTCAATCCCTGAGTGAGCAGTGAGGGCACTCAGTTGCAAGCCTCCTCCAGTCCCTGAGGACCCCCTCAGGACTCCGACTGGAAGGGAAGCCTTTTGGATCACCTCCCTCCCACCTTCTTTTTCTTGAAAAGAATGCCAGTACCAGTCAGACTTCTTAAAACTGAAAGAAAAGCTGGTGATGAACTTTAATATAATGCTGTATACAAATGAGAATATGTGTGGCTTATGTTGAAATGAAAGGTCCTTGGTGTTCTCTGAGCTTGGAAGTTTATTTTGCAGATGTTTCATTACTAGGAGAGAGTGGGGTTTCTTCAAAGCCTGTGTTCTAGTGGTCGCAGCTTCAGTGTTGGTGAACAGGTATTTGGGTCCTTTTGATTCCTTTTGGGCTTGTAGATTGTCCCTTGTGCACAGATAAAGAATTGTTTATGTCTCTGTGTCTACTGATGGTTAATTTGTCAGATTGCCTGGTGGTTAGATATTTCATTACTTTTGTTCCACTTGGTTTAACATACGATGGTCACTTTCCCAGTTGAAGTTTTGGTTGAGTTTTCCCATTGTAGTTTGATTCATAGTTGGTGCTATGATTGATAATAGATTCTATAATTTCCTTGCCTGGCGGAATCTGGCCATGGCAGTTCTCAGAACCAGACAGAGAGCCTCAACGGGCCTTTTTAATGGTAGGTGGGGCTCTTCTGAAGGATTATAGATTCTATACTTTCCTTGCTTGGCAGAATTTGGCCATGGCAATGGTCCTCAGAACCAGTTAGAAAGCCTCAACGGGCCTTTTTAATGGTAGGTGGGGCTGTTTTGAGGATTATAGATTCTATAATTTTCTTGCCTGGTGGAATTTGGCTATGGCAATGGTTCTCAGAACCAGACAGAACGCCTCAACGGGCCTTTTTAATGGTAGGTGGGGCTGTTCTGAAGGATTATAGATTTTATAGTTTCCTTGCCTAGCATAATTTGGAGATGGCGATCATTCTTAGAACTAGAAAACAGAGCTGGGCTAGATGTGGCTGTTGGCTGATAATATATTTTAAGAGTTTTGCTGCCTGGAATGACTTTGGTCATGGCAATGGTTCTTAGAACCAGAGAGAAAGCCTCAACGTTCCTTTTTAATCAGTGATGGGATTCATAAAATTTTACTCCTGGTTTTGTGGGCATGGCTTGATGCGTCTGGCAGGGCTTAGTAGGCGTGGCAGGGGAAGGATACTGCAAAATCCCCATTCCCTCCCACCCCAATAACCTGCTTTCCAGCTCCATTCTCCTGTGCAGGGCAACAAAAGAAGACCCATCCAATCAGCTGGCATTCGAGAGGCAGAGAAGAAATGGGAGCGGAGCCAGTTGGAGGAAGTATTCCAAACTACTCAAAATTTCGGCGACCGGTTCTCCAGAACTGGTCAGAACCTGATGAATACCACCTATGTTTTTAATGCTAGGTGGGGCTGTTGATGGAGAACAGATTTTACATTTTCCTTGCCTGGCGTAACTCTGACCACGGTAGAAAACATAGCTGAATGGCCCACTTTAAGGCTAGGCGTGGCTGTTGGCTTATAATAGATTTTAGAGTTTCCTTCCTTGGCGTAACTTTGGCCACGGTGATGGTTCTCAGAACCAGAAAACAGAGCTGAACGGCCCAATTTAAGGCTAGGCGTGGCTGTTGGCTTATAATAGATTTTAGAGTTTCCTTCCTTGGCGTAACTTTGGCCACGGCGATGGTTCTTAGAACCAGAAAACAGCTGAACGGCCCACTTTAAGGCTAGGCGTGGCTGTTGGCTGATGATAGATTTTAGAGTTTCCTTCCTTGGCGTAACTTTAGCCACGGCGATGGTTCTTAGAACCAGAAAACAGAGCTGAACGGCCCACTTTAAGGCGAGGCGTGGCTGTTGGTTAATAATAGGTTTTAGAGTTTCCTTCTTTGGCGTAACTTTGGCCATGTCGATGGTTCTTAGAACCAGAAAACAGAGCTGAACGGCCCAATTTAAGGCGAGGCGTGGCTGTTGGTTAATAATAGGTTTTAGAGTTTCCTTCTTTGGCGTAACTTTGGCCATGTCGATGGTTCTTAGAACCAGAAAACAGAGCTGAACGGCCCAATTTAAGGCGAGGCGTGGCTGTTGGTTAATAATAGGTTTTAGAGTTTCCTTCTTTGGCGTAACTTTGGCCATGTCGATGGTTCTTAGAACCAGAAAACAGAGCTGAACGGCCCAATTTAAGGCGAGGCGTGGCTGTTGGTTAATAATAGGTTTTAGAGTTTCCTTCTTTGGCGTAACTTTGGCCATGTCGATGGTTCTTAGAACCAGAAAACAGAGCTGAACGGCCCAATTTAAGGCGAGGCGTGGCTGTTGGTTAATAATAGGTTTTAGAGTTTCCTTCTTTGGCGTAACTTTGGCCACGTCGATGGTTCTTAGAACCAGAAAACAGAGCTGAACGGCCCACTTTAAGGGTAGGCGTGGCTGTTGGCTGATGATAGATTTTAGAGTTTCCTTCCTTGGTGTAACTTTAGCCACAATGATGGTTCTTAGAACCAGAAAACAGAGCTGAACGGCCCACTTTAATAAGGGTAGGTGTGGCTGTTGGCTGATGATAGATTTTAGTTTCCTTGCTTGGCGTAACTTTGCCCACAGCGATGGTTCTTAGAACCAGAAAACAGAGCTGAACGGTCCAATTTAAGGGTAGGCATGGCTGTTGGCTGATGATAGAATTTAAAGTTGTGTTGCCTGGTATAATTTGGCCACGGCGATGGTTCTTAGAACCAGGGAGAAAACTTCAATGGCCCTTTTTAATGGTAGGTGGGGCTGTTGTTGGAAAACAGATTTTAGGGTTTTGCTGCCTGGTGTAACTTTGGCCATGATTCTCGGAACCCGAAAAGTGAGCTCAACGACTTTTTGAAGAGTTTGCAGCTGAAGACTGTGTGTGTTGACCACGTTGGACCATGCTGTAGCCTCTTCAGGTAATTCTAGCAGAGAGTCCCAGACGTTGTGCGATGGGGGGCGATATTCTCAGGGAGCAATCATAGCATCTGTGGTAACTTTGGGAACAGTAGAAACTGTGGGTCTGAGTTATACTCAAGGGCACAACATTCCAATTCACTGTATCTTGCTCTTTTTACTGGTAGCATAAAGCACATAAAAGCCCCTTTGTGAAATTGTTGAATTGGTTTTCTAGTCTTTGAACATCAGGTGGACATTTGGTGTTGATGATTTTTTATTTTATTTCAGAAAGCACTCCCTGAGTAAAATCAGTCAAAACTGAAGACATCAAAGGTAAGTGACTGGTTTCATTAACTATCCAGCACCACATTTAGCCAAGAAGTCTGACAGGTACTATTGGCAACATGGGATTAATTATGGCAAAAAATCCTTTGGGCCTTGCTAAGGTACAAATGTATCTAAAACATATACATTTATAACTGACCTCCCCTACTTGTGGAGGTCATACAGTTCCTGAGCTTCCAGTCTCTGTTGCTTGGACTGAATGAGCCAGGTAGATGACCGCTGCCTGTCTCATTCAATCCCTGAACACACCCACATACACACAAACACCCACATGCAGAAACATACACGCAGAGACACTGGGAGTCTCGCACAGGATGGCCTCCACTGGGTGACCCTTCCAAGTCATGAGCGAGCACTAGGGTGAATCAGCCTGGAGGAGTCAAGCGGGCTCAGCTGCACGCCTCCCCCAGTCCCTGAGGACCCCTTAGTACTCCGACTCGAAGGCAATCCTTTTGATCACCTCCATCCTACCTTCACTTCCTTAAAAAGTGTGCCAGTGTCAACCAGACTTCTTAGCACAGAAAGTAAACATGGTGATAAATTTCAATACAACGCTGTATACAGTACAGGACAATATTTGTGGCTCAGGTTTGAAATGAAGTGTTTCTTGGTGTTCTCTGAGCTTAGTGGTTTTCTTGCAGACGTTTCATTACCAACAAGTGAAGTGCTAAGGAGGGAAAGAATTTGCTCCCATCTTATGTTTTTAGTGAACTTGTTGTTTCAGTGTTTGGTAGAAGTAGCCTTGAGGTTCTTTGGTTGAGCTATTTGTTGTTTACATGTTTGGCACTTTTTTGGGCATTATTTCCTGCGTGTTGGTCTGATGTTAGCTTTTGGGCTTGTTGATTGTTTTCTCTGAGGACAGAGTTCAATGGCCCACTTTAAGGCTAGGCTAGGCGTAGCTTTTGGCTGATAATAGGTTTTAGAATTTCCTTGCCTGGCGTAATTTGGCCATGGCAATAGTCCTTAGAACTAGAGAGAGAAAGCCTCAGCTGCCCTTTTTAAAAATAGGTAGAGCTGTTGGCTGATAATAGAGTAGGTGGCGGGAGTAACTATGACTCTCTTAATTGAAGCATAGTTGCACGGCTTGGGCGCCTCCCCGTGGCGACCGCTGGAGAAGGTATGGATGGTGTCTCTGACCCTCTGTACTGGAGCTAAGACCCAAGCCACCCCACTGCAAGGCCAACCACCTTGTAGAGGGTTTGCTGCTGGTTACTGACATGACTAAAGTAAGTCCGAATCCCCCTGGACTTTTGGACTCCAGCAGTAGAGATGGGGGTGCCAATGATGCTGGCACCCAGAACAGAGCAGAAAATCCCAGCTTCCCGTGCTTCTGTGGTCTGGTCTCTGTTTCAAGATGAAACGGGCCCTCGGCAAACACCAGTCACACTGTCACCTGGCAGAGGTGAATGCTGAGCATGTAGCTGTCCTACCCATGAAGCTCCTGGCATGGACCTCCAAGGAAGATGTGGCCTTGTGACTGCATGCCAACAGGCTCTGGGAGGAAGAGGATGATGAGGAAGGCACTCTTCAGCCTTCTTGCCCCGCACTTCCCAAGCCTTTCACAGGAAGCCATCAAAAAGCGCTTCCACCTAACCAAATAGGTTCCACCCAGGGAGAAAGCCAGACCACCCAGGGAGAAAGCCAGACCATCCAGAGAGAAAGCCAGACCACCCAGAGAGAAAAACCAGACCATCCAGAGGTCACACCCCACTCCTCCAGCCTCTCAACTGGTTGCAAACCCACTAACACACGAACAACTGGAGTCCGCACCTGACCTGGTTGCCTCATGGAGATGTGCCCTCCTGGTAGTTGCGGCAGGCCATTTCCAAGAGGCCAAAATGGGGGCCGAGGAGCTGACCCAGAGTGCCCGAGACTTGCAGAACAGAGAGATCAGCCGAAAGCAATGTAGGGCTTGACTGAGCCAACCAACTCCATAGAGGAAACTGCACTACCATCCAAAAACTACAAGCTCCGGCGACGTGATGCTGCCTCCACTGTACGGACTGCCCATTTTAATGGTAGGTGTGGCTGCTGATGGAGAATAGACTTTATAGTTTCCTTGCCTGGCGTAATTTGGCCATGACTGTGGTTCTTACAGTTTGAGAGGGCCCCACAAGGACAATTGATTGCAGCTACAATTTCATGTCCAACTTAGCCTGAGCTATCCTGGGCATTCCTTCTCTTGCCCCCTCACCACTGGTCAGCTATCCTTCCCCCCTGCACAGTCAGTTTCCCTTAGTTATCACTTTGCTTAATAATTTGCCAGTCCAAATTGTGGCCACGAGTGAAACAGCCTGATATATAGCGTTGCCTCGAATTGCCAAATGGGTGATATATAAAATTAACAAAATTGCAAGCAGTCAATTTCATCATAATTATAAAGATAAGCATAATGAAATTTTAGATTTATGTTAAGGTGGATGAAATTGGGTTTTCTTTTGAGTTTTAGAGAAGAACCTGCCAGAGTGTTCATTTTGAGGCTGGCTGCATACCTGAATCTGCCATGTTATTTATCTCATGTGCCAGACCATAATATCTTAACAGCTGTTTCTCCATCTGTCTCCCTTGTTTGGTGCTTCTTTGCAAACAGATCCTGGAAGAGTATTTTGAGGACTCTGTTCAAAAGCAGGAGGAACCTTCTCAACTGCTGAAAACATCTCTCTAACTTAAAGACAGGCACGCTTAGAGGATCTCTGGTGACCCTTCAAGTAGCTGATTTCAGAAACTGATGGCTATGCTGGGTGACATGGAGAAGGACCGCCTGTTGCTTTGTACAGTCCTTGTGATCTTCAGTGTTCCAGGGATCTTGAGCAATACAGGCAAGTCTTCATTCCATGGTAGGACTTTCACCTTGAATCCACCTTGAATCAACCATGGGTTCATGCAGGGGTTTTTTGAATAGCTCTGTGGGCATGAAACCCACCCTTTCATGGTTTTCTCTCCCTTCTTTCTTCCTCAGGTTAGGATGGAAAGGCTTTCATGTTCTCCAAGCTTTCTGCTAACTCCTACGTTCTCCTGAAGCCCAACCTAGATCAAGGCTTGCGACAGTTGACTCTTTGTCTCCGCTTCTTCACCAACTTGACCCGCAGCTTCTCCCCCTTGTCAGCTGCTTCCTGAGACCATGACAACGAGATTCTCCTTTTCTGAAACCCCAATGGTTTTGAAATGTGGGTGGGTGGTGGGTGCACCGCTTTCATGATGCCCAACCCCTCAGACAGGTCTACCACCCATTGGGTTGCTGTTTTTACCACTTGGGATTCCACTACTGGGATAGTCCAGCTTTGGCAAAGAAAGGGGCAGCCAGGGACTCTGAGGTCAAGACAGATCTGATGGTGATGCTGGGTCAGGAACAGGATTCCTATGGAGGCTGCTTTGATGTGAAGTGGTCCTTTGTGGGAGAAAGAGCTGAGGTCTCTCTCTGGGATAAGGTCTTGACTGCCAAAGAGGTAAACAAGACCCAATTGCCTGTGGCCTCAAACCTGTTGCTGGATTGGACCTCACTGAAGTTTCAAATCCAAGGTGACATTCTGACAGAGTCCCTATGAAGCCTTCAGTCCAAGAGGAAGGACAGTAGCAGTTTCAACAATAATATCTAACAGCAAACACTGGCAAGGCAAAAGGGATTGTTTGTATTTTTCAAGTAATTCTTTGTAATGATGCATGCCTGTTATTTTTTCTACTGAAAATAGATTAATCTTTTTAACCAGTATCATGCAGAAAAAGTACCTTGTGATATTCCCACCCCCATCCTTTACTTTCAATGCAATAAAAAAAAATATAGGTGATCATTATGAAGAAATTATGAGCCAAATTTGAATTTTTAATCCTGATTTTGAACTAGGAAGGTTGGTGCATTTTGTTGAGCTTCGCTGTGTGTGGTCTCTATAGGGCCAGTTTTTTGTTTCAGTATAAATCTTTTTTCCATAGAGATCTCTAATCCTTGTTACTTTTCATACTTCAATTCATAGGAAACTTTCTGAACTGTGTCTTTGTGTAGGTTTAAAATCCTGCCTATTTTGATCCAGTAATATTGTGATCTGGGGTGAAGGGACAGATAATTGAGTATTTCTTATAAAAAGAGGGATTTTCTGTCCTTTCAGTTTCTAAGGCTATGCCTTAGAAAAATGGAGAACTCTTCATTCTTTTTCTGTCCACTGAGAAATTCTGTAAGAAAGAAATTATGTACCTCTGGTGTTGTGTGGATGGTCATTCAGAGATATGTGTCTTCTAAACAAATAAAAAATAGAACAACCTCACTGGAAAATGCACTTCTGTCCTACAAGATCTTCTATAATAAAACCTGCTGTGTTCATGATTTTCTTGTTGTGTTTTCATTTTGTTTCCATAGGGTGGGTATTTCAAATAATATTTTATTAGAAATATTCTCATGTTGACCCAAAAGGGGCCACAGGAGGGATGACTGGAGTCTACATGTTTGTGCAGAATTTGGCATCACAAAGCATTTCATCTCTTCCCCTTGATAGGAAGGGTGGATTCCCTTCCCCCCCATTTTATTAAATCTAGAGGTCAGTTGACTCCAAACAGTTGTAGGCAGCTTACAGTTTCAAAAGTATTTAAAGTGTTCGCAAAAAACCCTACAAAACACACACATGTACATCACTTTAAAAAGGAGACCCAAGGAGCTCAACAATCTTGCCACCCATGTGGGTGAGAAAGTTCCCTCTCATTCAGAATAATAGTTGGAAGGGATTTTGGAGGTCTTCTAGCCTAACCCCCCCTATTTTGTGGTTGAGTCTTAAATCTTTGCAGTCTGGAGGATGATGAGGAAGAAGAGGACTTGCTGGATACCTATGCATCACCCTCAAAAGTAAGCGGGTAAAGGTGAGGTTGCATTATCTCCTTCAGGGTGACTTGGAGATCCCTTTGGGGTCAGGGGCCCAAGAATGACACAAAACCTATTTTTATGGCTCAGCAACTGAAATCTTGGGACAGACTGCCTCTCAAAGTGGAGGTTCTGTTCTAATAATTGCAGCGAAGGTCAGCCCTTCTGGAAATGGCCTCTTGAGTTTGATAAAAGCTTCTTTCCCGCAGCCTCTTCCAGAAAGAGAAATTCAGCGACATTTAACCGGCATGGGGAAAGTGAGGTGGCTTGATCAGTGCTGCAGAAAAATCATTTTGTTTTTCTACTGTTCACCTATATATATATATATATATATATATATATATATATATATATATATNACCGTAAAACTTACAAACCTGAAATTTGACACGTCTGTTCCTCTTGGCTTCTAGGTGCTTGCTAAGAAAGGATTTTTCAAAATGACCATCAGAGCATTAGTATTTCCTATGTTATTATTACTATTAATACACTGATACTAAGGAGTTCTACTCCCTCTCCCCACCTGGAAAGAATGCAAAACAGGAGTTTCAGTTTCACAGCAGCACCATCAGCTTTAGTACAGAACAGTTGAGCTAAGCCATGCCCAGGCTCCTTGCTCACACAGCAAATACTGTTTCAGTTTCCAGACAGCCCTCAACACACACTGACAGGACGCTAGCCAAATGAATACTGGTGGATGCTGGTAGGCAGAGGCAGAATGTTTTTCCCCTTATTTTCCTCCCCAAAAACTAAGCTTGACCACATAGTTTTGTAGCGAAGCATGGGTAACTCTGCTAGTTATTTATATTTAGAATTTCTAAGGAATAGATATGTATGTGGGCTTGTTCCTTCTTTCCTTCCTACCTTTCCCTTCCTTTCCCATTTTTTTTCTTCCCTCCCTCTCATTTCCATCTTTTCCTTTCTTTTCCTTTCTATTTCCTTCTTTTTTCCAACTTCCTTTTGTGTCACTGTTTATTTAGCTAGTGATCTAGGAAGGAAGGAAAAAATTGGAAGAAGAAAGGAAGAAAAAAAGGGATCAGAGAGAAGGAAGAAAGAAAAAATATAGAAGGAAGAAAGAGAAAAAAATTTATCCTACTTTCCTGTCTGCTCAGAAACGGGCCATCAGCACCCCAACCCACCCACCCCCCGTTTCTTATGAGGAGGTGAGTTCACACAACCGTTGGCTTATCCCATTGGGGAAGACTTTTAAAATGTTTTTCTTCTTCTTTGAAGTGTGACCCCTTCTCAAAAATAAACCAGCCAATGACTCACAAACATCCCAAAAAACAACATCCACACTAATTTGCATCACATAAAATGGTATTTAAAAAACCTGAGTTCCGACAGACCGAGCCCACTTCAAAACGCACTGACGGTGTCTCCTCGAATGGTGATGCAATATTTGTAATCAAATTGCCCAGCTTGGAGCTCAAACCAAGGGCCCAACCACCCACCAGAGCTACTAATATCCAAACACATTTCATCTGTGAAGTGGGTTTTGCCCCATTTTATGACCTTTCCTGCCCTGTTGTTAAGTGGTTTTTCCATGGACCAGAGAGGGGGGGCTGGTTTCACGTGCTGCCTGCATCCCACATATGGGGCTTCACTTGTTCGCACAACCTGGTTTGTGACATGCTATGGATCAGTACCAGTCCGTGGACCAGGGGTTTGGGACCCCTGCTGTAAAGCAGTATGAGGTGAAATATAAGTCTAAGTGCTTTTGCTGTTGCTATTGGTAATTCAGTCCCTGCTAAATATCAAGTTGAAAGACAAAGAGAAACTCGGAGTTTAGTAATTTGCAAACCCAGGTAGGGAGTTGTACAGCAAGGCATACACAAAACACTTTGGTGATTGTTGCAGGTTTCTTAACCACAACTTTCCACACAACTGTAGGACATTTTGATGAAAACGTCACTCAAGTGAACCAAGGGGAAAAGGAAAATTTAAATTTTCTGAACTTTTAGCAGAAACTTTTGGACAGGAAAACCCCACACACCAATGTCTACCCCACCCTTAAACTCGTGCACAAAATGCTTGCAAGATGTACATGGTTTAAAGAGTGTGCATGGGATGTTTGTGGACTCGAAAACAACAAAAAAAGTAAATGCAACCAAAGCTGAAAATGTTTATTATCAAAAACTAATAATAACTTTAATTGTAAAGCATATCATAGGAAGAAATACCATTTCACAAAATTAAGTAATAAGATTCAATCAAGGAGTGTAATAACACAACAAAATTTTATATCCCTTCAGGAGCTGGAGGCCCTTGTTATTAAGCCTTCAATCATACAAGGCTATCATTATCTAACAAAGATAAAAGGAAGAAGATTCAAATCAATTCATAAAGGTCCATGGCCTAGTTGCACTAAGCATCTGTTTGAGGTGGACAGTGATTAATATACAGTATCTATAGCATCTATATATGTTTGTTATGTATGCGTCCCCTTTTGAGAGCAGGCCACAGAATTTCATTTTTAATGTGTGCCACTGCACCCACAGTAAAAAAAATGGCAATAAAGGTTATCTGTCTGTCTGTCTGTCTGTCTATCATCCGAGAAGACTTTTACCTAGCGTAGTTTTCATAAGCTCCTGGTCTTTCTACCACAATTCCTCTCCAGGCTATGCCCAATTTTCCTGAGATACAGTAATAGCATGATATGTTTCCTTAAAGTCAGCCCCTTTACCTGCAATTTCTGCACATGAATATGTAAAATACACACCAACAAAAAGTAAACATGACTACAATTGGAAGTCACCAAACACAAATCTAGGATGGATTTCATTCTTGGATCCCACCATATCCCACCATAGATGAATGATGGCTTCTCTTCCATGTCATGAATTCCTCAAACTAAGTTGGCTTTTAAAATCACGTCTTCATCCATTTCAGATTGTTTCTTTAGCGTCATATATAAGTGTAATTCCTGATTTTCCCATATAGTTGAGCTCCTGGAGAAGTATTAAAAGCCAAAGCACTTTGCAGCTTCCACCCCAGCATTTCAGATCCACATGGGGTCTCTTCATAATAGAGTGCATCCTTCCCCCCAAGGCACTTCCTTTGCCAGCTAGAAAAGACATAAAAATGGACCATTTGTTATTTGGTGATGTCTGGAATTCTGGAAAATCTGTTCCTTTATCCTAATCCCTGCAACTCGGAATGGGATAACGTGCTGTGGCCAACTTGCTGTTAACAGTTGTGGCCAACTGATGATGTGACCTAGTTTAGATCATGAAAGGTCTGCAAGAAAACAACCAAGCTCCACAAACCTCATTCCCTTCTAGCACTGATGATGTTATTTAGTAGGATCATGGAACGTTTGCAAGAAAACAAGTCAGCTGAGAGAGATCCTCATTTTAATGACCTCGGAAGGATGCAAGGCTGATTCAACCTTGAGCTGGACAAGATCGAACTCTTGACAGTGGGGGCAGAGTCAACCTACAGCCGCAATAGCACTTGGATTTATATGCCGCTTGACAATCCCAGCAGCCGGCAGTGGCCTGGAGCAGCCTGCAGTCCTGCATTCTAACCACTGCACCACCATGGCTTCTTATCCCAGAGAAACCCAGCAAAAATGCAACTTTGCCATTCTTTTCTCTCACCGGCACATCCCAGGGTTCAACCAAAGAACCATCTCGGTTCCGACAGCAATTCATGGAAGCGTAATATCTCGCCTTTTCTGCAAGCCGATCCCAGCCTTTTGCCTCTCCGAAGTTTGCAGTTGGATCTGCTGGATCAAGGATCACTGGCCTGAATTGCAATAAAGGAAGTTAGAATCATATGTTACAGGCTGGAGTAGGGTGAGTTCAGGTTCTCTTGAAATTTCCCATGTCTGTTAACAGATTTAGATTTTTCACATGAAAGAAGAGCTGCTAACTGGAGCAGGCCAGCTGAGCAATATGGGACAACTCTCCGTGGCCAACAATTCAATGTAATTATTTAAAATAATTTTACAAATCATTCTATAATTTTTGTCATTTACATTTTGTTTTATCCTTCCTTTTGCATCCTTTAACAATTCTGTTCTCTCATTTCTTTGATATTAATGTAATTCTTGTTCCATGGCAAGTTGTCCCGCCTGGCTGTTCACCCAACACATCCAAGATCACTCAAATCCTTACTGGCAGTCTCCATAGAACTACTATCCTTAGTTACTTCGTGGCTTAACTTGCTGTGTGAACCCAACCAGTCTGATAACATGTATTTGAGAGTATTACATGGGATTAGAAAATGCACTTGCTTAAGCATTTTGTGCCAACCCAGCCAAAAGCTTATTGAAACCAGGCATTTTTCTAGTTCTAGAAAATATTGTTCTCAGCTTTCCTAGAGTAAGTACTTTCCATTAACTTCAGTATTTGGTGGATCTATCATTTCACAACTACACCAATAGTAGGGCTATTGCAAAAATAGCTAGGTTGCAAAAATTCAGATAGATGGCAGCAAAGAGTTGTGTGTCACTCTGCTGTCTTCTAGTGATCACCAGATTCATAAATGGTCTTCTAGGTCTGATGAAAGTCAAGCTAGAACTTCAGGATTAATTTTTCAAGGGAAGAAGAGAAGTTGGACACACACACACACACACACACACACACACATCATATTCTTTGTTTCACAGCTGTTTTGTTCTCCCCACTCCAAAAAGGAAGAAACATCTATGCATAAGGCCACCAAAGGTAGCAACAGCTCAAAAGGTGTTAGCATTTTACTCCAATTTGAAACTCGCTGGGAGCTATTGTTGCAAGACTTTCTCCACTCTGACAAATGTCCATACATATTTTTGAAAAATAACTGCCTTGGAATCCAAGGTGGGAGACTGACCTCTTTTTACAGAGTTGCTCCTGTAAATACTGCTTGATCTCATTGTGAAAATCATAGTATTTTGTCCAATAGATACGAATCTCCTTATAGTGCTCAATGAGCCACAACACTGTCCGGAAACCCTTGGCCATGTTGAACTGGTTTTGTCTACTTCCTTGCTCCCATGCATAGACCGTTAGTAGCTCAAGGGCATATTTTGGAGGCATTGAGTTTTCCTGCACCTGGATGACACAGAAAAGCAGTTCAAATAAAACTCATTGCATTATTTGAATGAGGAAGCCTGACTAAAGACAATCTACCCTTGACTACCTTGTAAATAATTACTACCATTTTAAGGCAGATACCCTGAAACAGATTTCATTTATTTTAACTTATCAACTGCAGTGACTCACTTAACAACTGTGGCAAGGAATGTTGCTTAACACTTACCTCACTTAACAAGAAAAAATTTGGGCTTAATTGTGGTTGTAAGTCAAGGATTACCTGTATAATATCCCAAAGGACTGCAGAAAAAACAATGGCTATCAACCTGCCCTCCATGGAGGATCTGTACGCTGCACGAGTCAAAAAGAGGGCTGTGAAAATAACTCCAGACCCCTCACATCCCGGACATAAACTGGTTCAACTCCTTCCCTCAAAACGACGCTACAGAGCCCTGCACACCAGAACAACTAGACACAAGGGGAGTTTTTTCCCAAATGCCATCACTCTGCTACACGAATAATTCCCTCAATACTGTCCAATTATTTACTAAGTCTATTAATCTTTTCATCACTCCTTATCACCCATCCCCTCCCACTTGTGACTGTATGACTGTAACTTTGTTGCTTATATCCTTACAATTTATATTGACTGTTTCCTAGTATGATTTGATGGCTTCTTGTACCCTATGACTATCATTAAGTGTTGTATCTGATGATTCTTGACTCTTGACAAATGTGTCTTTTCTTTTATGTACACTGAGAGCATTTGCACCAAGACAAATCCCTTGTGTGTCCAATCACATTTGGCCAATAAAGAATTCTATTCTATTCTATTCTATTCTATTCTATTCTATTCTATTCAAAGCATTGAGATGGAGCTGGGAGGGTTTCCTGTGAAAGACTGACTTCAACAACCCTCCCACAAACTCTTACTCGTGGGAAACCATAAATTGGGACCCTGAATCAATTCTCTTTGTACCAGTGTTTGTACCAGTGTAAACAGACCTCTTTGTACCAGTGTTTCACCAGGCGGATGAGGTTCTTCAGTTTGGTGGTACGGTCCACTATGAAATCCTTTTGCAGCTCCGTGAAGCAGGGAGAGAACTCGCCACATTTGCCTGTTTGTTTCAGATCAACATATATCTGAGGGTCAGGCTTGGAGTGTTGTTGGTATTGGCCTGTCAAGAGAAAATGCAGCTAGGCCTCAAAAGCCCTTTTTGAAATTCTCCACCAACTTTGTAAACTGAGAATCTTACCCAATTTCTCCAATGGAAAAAGGACCCTTCAACTGCTTTGGAAAGACATGAGCTCCTTTGCTCCTGAAGTAAGCCTGGGAAAGAGATACCCTCCTGAATCTCTGCTGGGACTGTGGGGAAACTGAGGAAGCCAGGTGGGTGCAAAGCAGACCAACACTCACCCCCCCTCAAAATAGGTCTAAGGCCAGCCCTTTCCACCCAGAAAAACCTCGCCCATGTTCTCCCTTCCTTGGAAATGATGCAGAAAGAGAATTTTTCCGCTTGCTCTCCATTTGTCAGAACTATAGAGGGTCCCTTGAGGATTTTCTGAATTGCTTCCACAACTTGCTGACATTCAGTTTAGAGCAGCGGTCCCCAACCTTTTCAGCTTGGGGGCCCAGCCCAGCACAGGGGGGCAGGGGGGGAATGTGTGAGTGGTAGGTGCTCTATTTCTCTATTTCTGTGAGCAGTGGGGGCACACACACCCTCTGCTCTCACGAGGGGAGGTTTGCGCGCAAGTGAAGGGTTCTTGCACTGATAACGCAAAACTCTACTCCTGCAAATGGAAGGTACTTTCACTTGCACGCGAAGCTCCATTCGTGAAAATGGAGCTATGTGTGTGTGAGCACAAGTGCCCTCCACTCGGGCAAGAAGAGCTTCACACATGCTCTTCATCATGATTAGGAGAATGGAGGCTAAAACATACGATGGACGGTTGCAGGAACTGGGCCTGGCTAGTCTAGGGGAGAGAAGGACCAGGGGAGACAGGAAAGCATCTTCTAATATTTGAGGGGCTGCCGCAGAGAAGAGGAAAAGGGTCAAGCTGTTTTCCAAAGCCCCCGAAGGCCAGACAAGGAATAATGGATGGAAAGTGATCAAGGAGAGATTCAACCTGGAAACGAGAAGTTTTCTGACAGGGAGAACAATCATCAGTGAAACAGAAGTTTCCCTCGGAAGTTGTGGGAGCTTCATCACTGGAGACTTTCAAGAAGAGGCTGGATTGCCATCTGTCAGAAATGGTATAAGGTCTCCCGCTTGGATGGAGGGTTGGACTAGATGACCTACAAGGTCCCTTCCAACTCTGATTATCTGTAAAATCTGTAGAATCTCTCCCAGCTCAGTTTCAAACAGGTTGTGGCCCTGGGATTAGGGGCCCTGTTTTAGAAGACAAACACAGTGGTCCCCAACCTTTTTTGTACCAGGGACCAGTTTCACGCAGAAACACTTTTTTGCGGACCAGCAAAATCAATTCTTCCCCAATAGTAAAGGGCTCCTTAGCTTTAGCAATGCGGTCCGCAAAGTTAGGCGAGCGCGGAAGTGGTTGTCTTTGAAAATAAGACAGCCGGAAGCAAAAACATATTTTTATATATATTGTAATCACAATTATTCATTCTTTGCGGCCCGGTACAAAATGATCCACAGACCGGTCCCAGTCCGCGGCCTGGTGGTTGGGGACCCCTGGACAAACAGGTCTCCTATGGCTCTGTTGGTCCCTGCCCACCCCTAGCTGGGGAGGGGGAAAAGGTTTTTTTTCCCTTGCTCAGGAAGAAAACCCACCTAGGGCATCGTAGGCCGGCAGGACATCAAACTCAATGGAATCATCTGACTCTTTTGAATATAACTTGAATTGGAGCACCCGAGGGTTGGGCCACTTGGACTTCCAAAAGAAAACTTCCAGATTCAGCAACTCCTGGCATTCATTGAGCCGCCTTTCAATCTCCTCAATGACCATCTTCCGGTAGTTTTCCTGGTCGGTGTAACTTTTGAAGATGTTCAAGAACAGCACCAGGTCAGCATCTGACCCATTTTTCATGGATGTGCCTTTTCCCAGCGATCCTCCCTGAGAAAGGGAAAAAGGAGGGTTTCAAATAGTGAGACTCCTGGCTGTTTGCACCGAGAGATACACACAATAGGTGCTGTTGCCATTATGAGGAGGAGGAAGGAAGTAACAATTTGATTTGTGCCTGGCACACCACCAAGAACACCTTTCCTGATAATAATATATTTTTCCCCAGGGCTCCTGGCAACAGGGTCTTCCTTGCCCACTGGATAATCCAGTTTTCAACCTCCTCAGAGTCTACTTGCTCTGGGATGGGAGAAATCCTCGGGTTGGTTGCAGGACAAAGAAGCTGCAAAAAGGGTTTAGAAGAAACCAAATCTCTTCTATGTTGTTGGGACACCCTCTCTCCAAGAGGGATGAGGTCATGAAGTCGCCAGGAAGGGGATTCTCACACTGATCAATCAGGCTGGCAGCTGTTGGGTCAATGCTGCAGTGCCAGCTAGGTGGTTATTTCCAGCAACGAAGGGTTGCTTCTCCCTTCTGACTAAATGTGGGGAGATTAGACACTAACAGCTTTGGACATCCTACACAGCAGGTCCACTGGAAAGCAGAGGCACTGCTGGGGAGAACTGTCTCACACACACACACACACACACACCACCATTTCATCAAGCAATTTCCTGACTATTTGCTGACATAAAAACAATCGGTGGAACATTTTGCCTACATAAGTTGTGAATGCTCCAACACAAGATTTTAAAAAAAGATTGGACAGCCATTTGTGTGACATCGTATATAGAGTCTCCTGCCTCAACAGGGGGTTGGACTAGAAGACCTTCAAGGCCCCTTCCAACTCTGTTATTCTGATATTCTGTTGAGCTACACCAGCAGAGCTGGGGAGGGGGAAAAAACAGGCTCATCGGATACTGCCTCCCCCCCCCCCCGCCTAGTGTGTGGTCACCCAGTTCTGACTGAAAGCCAAATCTGGCCCTAGGTTCTGCCTCAGTTTACCTTCCCAAATAAACAACTGAGTGGGAAGATCATTTAAAAAGCAGTTTGTTAGGGTAAAATGACATCTCTCTATGAAAGAGGAGAGGGAGAACCTTTCAGAAATGGTGTAGTGTCTTCTGCTTGGGCGAGACTAGAACAATGGTTACCAACCCCAGTGGGCTGGGGACCAGTGGGTGGTCAGTGAGAAAATTTTGGTGGTCCACAGAAAAATGTCACCACCCAAAGCAATTAATCCAGGCTGCGCAGCAACACGAGGCTTGCGTCGCTTGCATTGCGAACAACATGAGGTAGTGAGGGGAGGGGGGAAAGGGCAGATGGGGGGAACTTGCCCCACATGCCCCACACGCCTGGCCTGGCCACTGGGCTGCTACTTTCTGCTTTTTTCTTCTTCTGCTTTTGGCCTACATTTACTGTACAGTGTATCTGTGTGCTTGCTGTGTGTGTATTCAAACACTACTCTCTATGTATGCGCTCACGCACTCCCTGTATGAGCTCATTCTCCTAACAGGGAATTACCTCAACAACCTGTCAAACCTGGAGCCCCATATTTTACTCCTTTTTATAGTTAACACACCACAGCAAGAGGAAAATTGTTTGGGCAGGGTCAAAGAAATCTCCCCTTTGCATAGGAGATCAGTTACATGTAGTCAAACAAGTTCCATATATGCACCCCATAATATCACACATGTTTATTAAAATGAGGTCTGACGTCAGAAGGGGCACCATTGCAAGGAAAAAAGATTGTTTGGAGTTCACAAAAGAGATTAAACCAGACCCCATTTTGTACTAACAAATGTTTTGTTATCTGGAGCTAGTCTCCAGCTTGTTAAAAGCTTGTTTTACCAATGGCCAACTAGCAGAAACAGAAGTTAGAAATTTGGAAGCATAAAAGAATGATTCATTACATAAGAAAGGCAGGCAAAAAGAGATAAGGAAACACTGTTATTATTATGTGGTCATGATTAATGCGATGAATATTACTATTATTAAGATGACTATTTCTCAAAATCCACTGTACTCAATACCCTGTTTATGCAGCCAATTATTATTTTTAAAAATATTTTTTTTAAAAAAACTTCTTTTAAACTGGAGAGGGTAGGGAAAGAAAGGAATGTTGAAAGTGAATGAAGCCGAACGCCAATTTTAAAAGAGAGAAAACAAATCAAATTAAAATGCAAAGTGTCTGGGCGGGGTTAAGGAATTACCCAAAAAAAAAACCCCATGTCGTTTGCCCCTCTCTTGCAAGAGCCCACAAAGCTGCCAGGCAGGGCAGTTTGCCCGAGTGGCGGTGGGGAAAGCCCTTCCTTTCCCCGGGCAGCCCGGTCTCCCTCCCCACAGCCCCAGCTCCATCCCGGGACCCTCCCTGCCGGTTGCCCGCCCGTCCTCCGCTCACCTTCACCACCTTCAGCACCTTCATCCCCGGCCAGGGCGCATCCTGGAAGCAGCGCCTCTTGAGAAAGTCGCAGATGCGGTCGATGGCTCGGCGCGCCTTCTGGAGAAACTCCTCGCTGGGCTGCAGGTAGTCCTGGTGGAACTTGTCCAGGCCCCACGACCCGACACCGGCGAGCGAGGCCATGACTGGGCAGCAGAGTGGATCTGGCTTCGTTTCCCGACCAGGAAACGGAGGGAGGGTGAGAGGCGGCTGAAAAAAAAAGGGGGGGAGCTGGAGGAGGAGGCGCCTCCTTGTCCCAAGGAAATTGCAGATTATCAGAGTTGGAAGGGACCTTGTAGGTCATCTAGTCCCCCCCAAGCAGGAGACCCTACACCAGTGGTCCCCAACCTTTTTTGTACCAGGGACCAGTTTCACGCAGAAACACTTTTTTTCAAGGACCGGCAAAATCAATTCTTCTTCCCCAA
Organism: Laticauda laticaudata; assembly: GCA_004320025.1. Taxonomy (NCBI): domain Eukaryota; kingdom Metazoa; phylum Chordata; class Lepidosauria; order Squamata; family Elapidae; genus Laticauda; species Laticauda laticaudata. The sequence goes on from BHFT01053685.1 coordinate 28,743, forward strand.
GAGTAAAGGGCTTCTTTACTATTTCTTGACTAAAAACATATTTTTATATATATTTTAATCACGGCATTATCTTCAAGGCATTATCAATATCTAGATCTCCAGAAACGCCCCGGGCTTCGGATGTTCTCGAGTACACATGAAGCGTCCTGATTGATTGCTGTCAGAAGTCCCAGGTGCTCTTCTGTGCTCGAAAATATCCGAGAGTCCGGACAATGCTCGTGGTCCCCATCCACCGTTAAATTAAACCTTTATATTTACATCAAGGTTCTTCCAACTTGGCAAGTTTAAGATTTGTGGACTTCAACTCCCAGAAATCCTGAGCTCACGTGACTGGAGGAGGAATTCTGGGAGTTGAAGTCCACCAGTCTTAAAGCTGTCAAAAGCTTGAGGACCCCTGATTTATATTGTAAAGCATCCCAAGATATATACTGCCATTTGTCAGGAATGCTGTAGGGTCTTCTGCTGGGGGGGGGGGTTTGGACTAAATGACCTACAGGGTCCCTTCCAACTCTGATAACCTGTAATTTCCTTCGGCAGGTCTCCATGGGACAAGATGCCCTGGGAGGCGCCTCCTTTCAGCAGCCTCTAGCCCTTCAAGCGCTCCACCCTCCATTTCCTGCCAGAGAAATGAAACTGGTCTGAAGGAGGAGAAACGAAACCAGAGAAGCTGCTAGTTGGCCTCCTGTACCACAGGGGAGGGGAGGTTGTCATTTTTGCCCTCCCCAGACTCCAGAGGCTTCCCTCAAGCCTCTGGGAGGATGAAAACGGCCGCCCTCCGGAGGCTTTCTGGAAACCAGAAATGGGTCCATTTTCAGCCCTCCCAAACTCCCAGGAGTCCCGTTTTTCGCCCTCTCCGAGCCTCCAGATGCTCCCTGCGCTTACCTGCATCCAAAACGGGCCACGTGGAGGGGGTGGAGTTCGGCACGACCAGCCAGGAGTGGCACAGAATCTAAGCTAGGGAGCTTGTCCGAACCCCCAGCAGCCCATCCCTGCCTAAAATACTTCATTTCCGAAGAGAGGCGTGGGTTTAAACTTCCAACCATAGAAAGTGGACTACATAAACTTGATATAAACCAGCACTCAGATTTGATTGGAGCATTAACCATGTCCTGACAGCGAGAAGCATTAACCGACAGAACAACTCGCCTCCAGAAAGCTGTGGGGGATTCTGAACGGACCACAGCCAGTGCCGGGATTCAGCCAGTTAGCACCACTTTGGGAGAACCGGCTGTTAACGATGTCTGAGCAGTTTGGCGAACTGGTTGTTGGAAGGAATCATGAGGTCTTTCAATTACTTGATTCCCGCCACTGACCGCAGCCCCCTATGGCCCCGGGGAGGGGAGGGTTTGGGGACCCCTGGAATGGAAGACCTCCAAGGTATTATCAATAACCTAGATNGACCCCTGGAATGGAAGACCTCCAAGGTATTATCAATAACCTAGATCTCCAGAAAGGCCCTTATCAATACTTACAGGATTATTAAAAGTGTTATAATGAAATATGTGATTAAATAAAAAGATGACCTGCGAAAAAAAATAAAAATACACCGGATTGCTTTTATAAGCGTGAATGTTTTGAGTTTCATTTCTTTATTATTATTATTATTATTATTATTATTATTATTATTATTATTATTATTATTATTATTATTATTATTATTTATTGTCAAGTGATTATAAGATAACAGGTATAGGTGTAAACATAGTTATGAATACATGAAATGGGTACATATTAGAAAAATAAAAAACCATAGGACAGGGACTGTAGGCATGTTGGTGCGTTTATGCACCCCCCCTACAGACCTCTTAGGAAAGGGGTGAGAGGTCAATAGGAGACAGTCTAAGGCGAAAGTTTTTGGGGTTTGGGGAAGAAACTACAGAGTCAGGTAGAATATTCCAGACATTGACAACTTTGTGGCTGAAGTATTTCCTGCAATCGAGTTTGGTGCGATTAACCTTGAGTTTGTATCTATTGTATGCTCTTGTGTTGTTATGGTTGAAGCTGAAGTATTCATTGACAGGGAGGACATTGCAATGTATGATTTTATGTACTATACTTAGATTGGACCGAAGGCGTCGTAGTTCTAGGTTTTCTAGGTCTAGAATTTCGAGTCTGGTGGCATAAGGTCTTCTGCAATGCAGGGGTGGCATTCAAATGTTTAACACTTGGTTCTGTGGGCGTGGCTGAGGTGGTGGGTGTGGCTTGGTGTTCACGTGACTGGGTGGACATGGCTTGTTGGTCCTGTTACTCGCTGGGCGTGGCCAACTCAATATCACTCACGTCAAGGCACGCATCTCCTCGCCCGGCCTCTCATGGCTGTTGGGATGCTGCAACAGTCGTAAGCGTGAAAAATGGTCATAAGTCACTTTTTTCAGTGCCATTGTAACTTTGAATGGTCACTCCACACAAGCAAAGGACCAGCAAAGGAGGGGAAAAAACTCCAGAGAAGTTCCTGAGACAGGAAGTCTAATCCTGCCAAGAATGTAATAAGGGTCAATGGAGAGGCAGTTTCTGCAAGCAACACCAGAATGTTTCCTTCCTGCCTTCCTTACAGGATTAGCCCAATAATTTATTCTAACAACTGGTTCTCCAAACTGCTTAGAATGTTAACAACCAGTTCTAGCAAATAGGTGCCAACTGGTAGAATCCAACCCCTGAACCTATGGCACGCAGAGCCATTTCTGCCAGCATGCAAGAGGTCGCCCAGAAGAGCCCCACTAGCCATGTGTGTGCGCACGCCTCCTGCTAGCCAGCTGATTGTCGGCTATCTGCTGCGGCATGCACAGGAGGAGATGCGTGCATGGGAGATGCACAGAGGCATGCGGTGTGCAGGGGAGGTCATGCACACATGTGCAGGGGGGGAATCGCATGTGCATTGCATCATGGGTGCAGGCACGCCCACGAGCGCACACTTTTGGCACGCAACGTGGAAATTTTAGCCATCACTGTCATCGAAGGACAGAGATGGAAGGGACCTCTAGTCCCTAGGAGGTCATCTAATCCAACCCCCTGCTGGAGTGGGAGAGTCTATTCCAAAGATAAGCCTGTACCAAGGATAGAACTCAGAGCCTCCCTGACTGGGAAGCGAGAGCTCCACCCTGAGGCCACTGGAGTCATCTACATCTGAAGGTAAATTACGTGACCCTTGGGGGATTGCTGCAAGGGTCGTAAGTGTGGGAAACGGTTGTAAGTCACGTTCTACAGTGTCGTTGAAAGTTTGAATGGTCACTAAGTGAGATGTTGTAAGTCGAGGACTACCCGTAGTACTGCCCAGCATGTATAAAAGTGTATATATAAAAAAGAAAATTCCTTGTGTGAGTGACTACTAGATGGCAGCAGCGAGACGTAAATGCTTCTAATGCTTATTCTGAATTACTGGTAACTTTATAGAGAGAGCAAGGAGAACCTGGCTTGAAAGACACAGATACAGATTAACAGAGTTGGGAGGGACCTTGTAGGTCATCTAGTCCAACCCCACCTCCTCCGCCCAAGCAGCAGATCCTACACCATTTCTGACAAATGGCAGTCCCGTCTCTTCTTGAAAGCTTCCAGGAATGACGCTCCCACAACTTCTGACGGCAAGCTGTCCCACTGAATATAGAATAACAGAGTTGGAAAGGACTTTGTAGGTCATCTAGTCCAACCCCCCCACCCAAGCAGGAGACCCTACACTATTCCTAACAGATTCAGTCTGTTCTTGAAAGCTTCCTGTGATGAAGCTCCCACAGGTTCCAAAGGCAACTTCTGTTCCATTGGTTGATTGTTCTCACTGTCTCCTTATTTCCAGGTTGAATCTCTCCTTGTTCAGTTGGTGACTGCTTTGTTTTGGTAGATGTCCTTTTAAACATGATTGAAAGGGACCTTAGAGGTCTTCTAGTCCAGCCTCTTGCTCAAGCAGCCGACCCTACACCTTTTCAGACAAGTGGCAGTCCACTCTCTTCTCAAAAACCTCCAGTGGTGGAGCACACAAGTTCTGGTGGCAAGCTGTTCCACTGGTTAATTGTCCTCAAAGTTAGGAATGTTCTCCTTAATTCCAGATTGCTTCTCTCCTGGATTAGTTACTGTCCATTGTTTCCTGTCTGGCCTTCTGGTGCTTTGGAGAATAAGTTGACTCCCTCTTCTTTTGTGACAACCCCTCAAATATTGGAAAACTCCTATCATGTCCCCCCTGGTCCTTCTTTTCTCTAGACTGGCCAAACCCAAATCCTGCAGCCGTTCTTCATATCTGGTTTTAGACTCCAGGCCTTTGATCCTCTTAGTTGCTCTTCTCTGCCCTTTTTCCAAAATCTTTCTTTTTTGTGTGTGTTTTTTTTTTGTAGTGGGGTGATCAAAATTGGTTGCAGGATCCATCCAGGTGTGAGAACACCACAACCAGTTTTTTTACTCCACCATTTGCTTATGCAAGATAAGCAACCACAGCACATCAAAATTTTGGTCAAGTTTGGGAGTTAGGGGCTTTTTTTTTTTTTTTTAAAACAGGCAGAAGTTTCATGCTGCAACCTGGAGTCCAGAGCTGAAGAAGCTTCTTGGATAAGAAGCGAAATGTCTCCAAAGGGGGGNAAAAAAAAAAAAAAGCACCTTTGGGACAACCAGGACCTGGATAACTGAAGAATCTCTGCAGTCATTTAATTGCAACCTGTTTTGAACAGAAAAAAAGCCATTGAAAATTAGTTCAGCCTATCATACACTTTGAGAGCAGAGAGAATCCTAATAAAGCTGGAAATGTTAACTAAGTGGATGCGGATAAATAGCAAAGTCCAGCAAGAAATGCCCCATCTTATATTGCCCTTCGGTTCCCTCCCACAGCAACGAAGTTGGACAGAGCCACGAGGGTCAGATTCCAGTTTCAGTATTCCAAGGTTCTCCCATCTAGCTTTGAGTGACAGGGCGACAAAGAGACNGGACAGAGCCACGAGGGTCAGATTCCAGTTTCAGTACTCCAAGGTTCTCCCATCTAGCTTTGAGTGACAGGGCGACAAAGAGACCTTTATGACATCCTCAGGTGATGCTGAGGACCACAACACAAAAGCCATGTCACACCAAAGCCCTGGACTCTGGACTTAATTCTGCCACTTCAGATCTGCAGCTTGCTTTAATCTCCGAGCAATTTAAGATAACAGAGATAAGGGTTGATAATAATAAACAAGATAAGGGCTCCTGCGAGCTTCCTTGGGCTTTTGCAGGACACCTGGAAGTAACCTCTGGCCGGCTGGGCATCCCTTCTCCATTGATGCGGAGACCATGGCCACCAAAGGGACAGAGGTGCCTTGGTAAGGTGCCACTCTTGCACCCAGTTCTGGTCATCACAATAGAAATAAGATGTTGAGACTCTAGAAAGAGTGCAGAGAAGAGCAACCAGGATGATTCGAGGCCTGGAGGCTAAAACCTACGAAGAACAGTTGCAGGAAGTGGGTATGTCTAGTTTAATGAAAAGAAGGACTAGGGGAGACATGATAGCAGTCTTCCAATATTTGAGGGGCTGCCACATAGAAGAAGAGGGAGTCAAGCTGTTCTGCAAAGCACCTGAAAGGCAGGACAAGCACAGCAACACAAGAGCACACAATAGATACAAACTCAAGGTGAATCGCACCAAACTCGATTGCAGGAAATACGACTTCAGCCCCAGAGGGGTCAATGTCTGGAATCCTCTACCTGCCTCTGTGGTTTTTTTTCCCCAAACCCCAAAATCTTTCACCTTAAGACTGTCTACTATTGACCTCTCACCCCTTTCCTAAGAGGTCTGTGGGGGGGGTGCATAAGCGCACCAACATCCTTGTCCTATTGTTTCTTTTTATTTTACTTATATGTATCCATTTCATATATTCATAATTTTCAAATATGGATATGGACAATAGAATATTAGTGAACTGTTTGGTTTATTTTTATTTTATTTATTTTTCTTCGTTTCCATGGAAATTAATCAAGGAGAGGAGCAACCTAGAAATTAAAGAGAAATTTCCTAACAGTAAGAACAATTAACCAGTGGAACAACTTGCCACCAAAAATTGTGAATGCTCCAACACTGGAAGTTTTTAAGAAGAGATTGGACAGCCATTTGTCTGAAAGGGAATAGGCTTTCCTGCTAGAGCAGGGGTTGGGCTAGATGACCTCCAAGTTCCCTTCCAACTCTGTTTACTGTTAAAGGGACCTTGGCCAAAACAAAGCAGAGACCATTACCTGTTGGTGTTGCAGGTTCACAGGCCAATTCTATAAACTCTCCTTGCTCTGTAACGATGCCAGTAATTCAGAGAAAGAGAGAAAGAAATTATTATCATTAGATGTTCTTGCTATTTTTAAGGCAGGATTTGCCCTTCCTGTCAATTCCCTTTTTTTTTCCCACAATAAATACGTTTTGTTCAGATTAATAAAATTAAGCCAAAAATGTGATTGGCTGGTTGGTGATCCATCCGTCTCCCCGATGAAACCTCATCCAATCTGGGTTGTGAGCCCTGATTCATTGTTTAGTATTGTGGGGAAACATCCAGCTGTAGTTTCTTTATGATTAACCAAATCATGGCTCAGTGCACTGTGGGAGAACCATGATTAACCAAACCATGGATTAAGACACTGTGGGAAAACAGCATCAGTGAACTAAATTCCTATTGTGGAAGATTTATAAAGATAATACTCTAGAGATAATCCACCTTCCCGCCTACGCCAATTTTGGGCTGTTTGGCTTGGGAAGAATTAATCTGCTTCTTCTTAATTATCCAAAGAGTGCAGAGAATTTTATACAGTACAAGCTGGATAATCTAAAACCTTAATTCTTGCTGGAGACATGCACCACTAAAATCTGAAATCATATAAGCTGAGCAATTTCCAACATCAAGAGCCAGTTGTTTTCAGCTTACAAGGAAATGCTGAGAGGGATATTTTGAGTAAGAACCCCACAAATATTTGTTTACAAAAATCTCCAGCTTCTTGGATGACAAGTGAAATGTCTTCAAAGAAAAAAAAAACCCAGAAAGTCCAGTTGCCTCTTGAAAAAGCACCTTTTGGACAACCAGGATATGACGGAGAATCTCCATGAATATTGAAATAAAGGTTGGTTGTTTGATTTGGGCTTAGTGCATATTGGGTGAACAGCTCACAATGGCTTAATATCATGCACAAACATCTCCATTATAGTTTGTTTAGCGAACTATGATAAAAAACAGTTTTATCAATTGCTGCTTTATAATGTAATATTTGATGGGCTGCCACAGAAAGAAGAAAGTTAACCTCCAAAATGCAGAGCAACTCAGATGATTAAAGGCCTGGAGGCTAAACATATGAAGAAGGGTTGCAGGAATTGGGAATGTCTACTGAACAGAAGGAGTAGGGGAGACATGATAGGAGTCTTCTAGTATTTGAGGGGCTGCCCCCAAAACAAGGCAGTCAAGCTATTCTCCAAAGCACCAGAAGTCAAGACAAGAAACAATGGATGGAGACTCATCAAGAAGTGAATCAACTTGGAATTAAGGAGAAAGTTCCCTAACAGAGGATAATCAACAAGTGGAACAGCTTGCCACCAGAAGCTGTGGATGCTCCATCACTGGAGGTTTTTAAGAAGAGACTGGACAGTCACTTGTCTGAGATGGTGTAGGATTTCTTTCCTAAGTAGGGGGTTGGACTAGAAGACCTCCAAGGTACCTCTCAGCTCTATTCTGATTGATTGATTTCTCCTTAGTACTAAATTGCTTCTCTCCTTGATGAGTTTCCACCCGTTGCTTCTTGTCCTGCCTTCTGGTGCTTTGGAGAATAGCTTGACTCCCTCTTCTTTGGGGCAGCCCCTCAAATATTGTATGGGAGGCTGCTATCCATTCACCCCTTAGTCCTTCTTTTCTCTAGATTGGCCATACCGTTTCTGCACCAGCTGTTCTTCGTATGTTTGTGTCTCCCAGGCCTTTAATGATCTTAGTTGCTCTTCTTTGCACTTTTTCCCAAAGTCCCCAACTCTTTTTGGCATCTTTTCCAACTTGCTTGATTTCGCAGAGAAGAAGTGGCCACATAGCCCCTCTCCTTCCCCACCCCAGCTTGGTTTTCCTGAGAGAATGCAAGTCCTCAAGAGCTGCCCTGACTGCCCTCTTAAAACCACCCCCCCCCGCCCCTTACATGGCAGAGAGAGAAAAAAAGAGGCCCTCTGTAGCTTTTGCACTGAACACAATTGGACAAAAGAGCATTAATGTACTTAATTAGCTGAAACCCACCCCCCAGCTGCTTACCCCCCTCCCCCACTCCTTGCAACTCTATAGGTCAGCCTGGGTGGTACCACTCTAGTGTGATCAACCCTCGTTTTGTCATGAGCCAGGAAAGATTTGACTGTGGGGTACCCTGCAGGGGGATTAAGTCTGACCCCCACCACCCTTCATCCTCCTGAGCAAGAGATCCTACTGCTTGCTTATCCTCCTGGTCTCTCCTGCAAGAAGCCCTTTGTTAGGGCTTACTGGCATTCCTAATAAAGGAGAATATTTGTACCTCAGGGTTGATGTGAGGGGTGCGTGGTGTTCTCTGGGCTTGGTGGTTTTCTTGCAGACATTTCATGGCGCAACTAGGGAACATCATCAGTGCTAGAAGGAAATGGGGTTTGCTGGGAAAGGAGGAGGAGGAGGAAGACGAAGAAGAAGAGGAGGAGGAAGACTATGGGGTTCTGGTGCTCTCTGAGCTTGCTGGCTTTCTTGCAGATGTTTCATGACCCAACTAGGGAACATCATCAGTGCTAGAAGGGTTGTGGACAGGAGGAAGAGGAGGACTGTGGGTTCCTTGGTGTTCTCTGACTCTGCTGTTTTTTTCTTGCAGATGTCTCGTGACTCAATTAGGTAACATCATCAGTGCTAGAAGGGAGGAGGGTTCGCAGAAAGGAGGAGGAGGAAAGGGAAAGAGAAGGAGGAGGAAGAAGAGGAGGAGGATCACTGTGAAGCCCTTGGTGCTCTCTGAGTTTGCTTGTTTTCTTGTAGACATCTCATGACCCAACTAGGTAACATCATCAGTGCTGGAAGGGAGTGGGGTTTGCAGAGAGAAGGAGAAGGAAAGGGAAAGAGGAGGAGGACTGTGAGGTCCTTGGTGCTTTCTGAGCTTGTTTTCTTGCAGATGTTTCATGACCCAACTAGGGAGCCGTCTTATCAGTAAAGCAGAGTTGCATAACTCTGGGCCATAAACCAGATTTGCACACTGTGAGAAGGATCTTGGAGTCTTAGTGGACAACCAGCTAAATAGGAGTCAGCCGTGTGCAGCAGCAGCCAAAAAAGCTAATGCAATCCTAAGTTGCATTAACAGAGGGATACAATCAAGGTCAAGTGAGGTACTACTGGTAATACCACTCTGTAAAACCTTAGTAAGGCCACACCTGGAGTCCTGCATCCAGTTTTCGTCACCACACTATAAAAAAGATGTTGAGACTCTAGAAAAAGTGCAGAAAAGAGCAACCAGGATGATGAGGGGACTGGAGGCTAAAACCTGTGATGAATGGTTGCAGGAACTGGGCCTGGCTAGTCTCGGGAAGAGAAGGATCAGGAGAGACAGGAAAGTATCTTCCAATATTTGAGGGGCCGCCCCAGAGAGGAGGAAAGGGGTCAAGCTATTTTTCCAAAGCACCTGAAGGCAGGAGAAGAAGCATTGGATGGAAACTAATCAAGGAGAGAAGCAACCTGGAAATAAGGAGACATTTTCTGGCAGGGAGAACAATCCACCCATGGGACAGAAGTTGCCTTCAGAAGTTGTGGGAGCTTCATCCCTGGAGGCTTTCAAGAAGAGTTTGGATTCCCCCATCTGTCAGAAATGGTGTAGGGTCTCCTGCTTGGGCAAGGGGTTGGACTAGATGACCCACAAGGTCCCTTCCAACTCTGATAATCTGTTATCTGAGCCCCAAATTTCCATTGTTAAGGGAGACATTTGTGAAGCAAAGTTTTGCCTCATTATATGACCTTTCTCGCCTCATTGTTCTAGTTGTTAAGCGAATCACTACCATTGATAAATTAGTAAGTTCACGTAACCGGTTATATATTATAGGCAATAATCTATATATAGACGAACACAATACAAAAGCCTGAAGATGGCAGATGAGATTCTGCTGAAACGTTGCTACAACTTTAAAAGCACAACTATAATGACGTGGGATAATACACACACGCACATACACACACACTGTATATATTATTGTCTGGATATTTAACTTGCTGATTATATTCTTAATCTCCCCCCCTTTTTTGCCAACCACTGCCAAAATAAGATTCGAATGTTTGATAATATTCTCCATCTTCTTTCTGCTTAATTTTCAATGTCAGTCTATCCATTTCTACACAGTCTCGTATCTTCTTAATTATCTCTTCCTCTTGCGGTGTTTCTCCAGCTTTCCAATATTGTGCGAAGGTCATCCTCACTGCTGTCAAAACATGCCATGCTAAATACATACTTCTCTTATCAATTTTTTTCTGATATCATCCCTAATTTAAAAAAAACAGTTCAGGTTTAAAATCTACATATTGTTTCCCCTATTATATTTCCTAACCACCTGTGCCTTTTTGCCCAACATTGTTTCGTTTTAGCACAACTCCACCACATGTGATTAGATGTGCCCGTCTTTTTGATTCCCTTTCCCACCTTTGCTAGACCTATTTTTAAACATTTTAGCTAACCTAGCAGGTGACAAATGCCATCTGTAAAGCCTTTCAGATAAGTGTCTTTCATAAGAAGTTGCCATTGTTAATCTGTAGTTCCTTTCCCGTACATTTTGCCAGAATGTTCTGTTCTGTTCTGATCTGTTCTGTTCTGAAACAGGCTTCACTCCACTTCGATCCCCAGACAGAGACAGGTGCTTTCCTGGAAAAAACAGGATTCCCACCTTGACCTCATCATCAGATGCCTTGGAGCCAATCGGCAGGCTCCCTCTTGGCTTCTTGCTACCTTTTGAACTCCCCAACCCGCCCGGCCAGATTTTTGCCTTACCTGGGCAGATCCTTTCTTAGACGTCCCATCAGGTGATGAGTGAGTCATCCCAGCCTTTCCCAGCAGGAAATGGAGAAAGCACCTGGAGGAAGAGAAAACAGGCTCTGGGCCAGCAGCCTGAGATGACTTTCCAAGGCAGTCTCCAATCCTGCCCCCACCCACCCACAAGCAAGCCGGTGGTGTTCCTCTACAGGTAAGTCCTTGACTTATGACCGCAATCGAGGCTGGGAATTTATGCTAGGAACTGAGATATTTTCAAAGCATCCCATTTGATGATTCGCCTTGGCCCCGTTTGTGTTAAGAGAATACCTGTTAAATGTTGTTAAATGAGTCACAAGGTCGTGAAGTGAACCTGGCTTTCCCCCGTCGGCTTTGCTGGTCACAAAAGGGGGGGGGGGTAGGTGACCTTGCGAAAGTCTGTCTATCTATGTACCTATGTATCTATCTAAAAGCGAAATGCCACTCACACGTCATCACAAAATCTCCAGGACCATAGAAATAGAAATATTTTATGAGTTGACAGGTACTCTGTTTCTTCTCTCTCTTTTAACAGATAATCAGAGTTGAAAGGGACCTTGTAGGTCCTCTAGTCCAACCACCGCCCAACTGTAAAGCCTACAAATTTGGCACATATGTTCCTCTTGGCTTCTAGGTGCTCAATAAGAAAGGATTTTTCGAAATGACCATCAGAGCATTTAGTATTTCCATCATCATCATCATCATCATCATCATCATCATCATCATCATTATTATTATCAGGCTCTGATGCTAAGGAGTTCTACTCCCCCTCCCCACCTGAAAAGAAATCTCTTTCAAATGCAAAACACAAGGAGAGGAGTTTCCATTTCAGAGCACCAAGCAGCTTTAGTAAAAAACAGTTGAGCTAAGCCATGCCCTGGCTCCTTGCTGTCTCTTTCTTGCTCACAAAGCAAATACTCTTCCCGTTCCCAAACAGCCCTCAACCCTCTCACACACTGACCGGACGCTAGCCAGATGAATACCTATGGATGCTGGTAGGCAGAAGCAGAATTCCCCCCCCCCTTTATTTTCCTCCCCCCAAACAGCCCAACCACATAGTTTTGTATCAAAGCATGGGTATAGAGCTTATATGCCATTGTCACTTTAAACAGTCATTCAATGAATCGCTGTAAGTCTTGGACTACCTGTATTTGCACGAGAGACGAAGCAAGAAACACTCGTAATTAGCCCACCTGCTTATGAGTTGCTGGGAGAGAACTATTTGAACTATTTCAAAGGAGGGAGTTATGCCATGCAGGCTTTACAGTGGGGTCTCCAACCTTGGCAACTTTTAAGACTTGTGGACTTCAACTCCCAGAATTCCCCAGCCACCTTTGCTTTGACTTTTATTCCACTTTTTTTGGTGGTGGTGGGGAGACATTTCTCTTCTCATCCCAGTTGAAATTCTAAAAGGGATAAGAGTTGAGGGATAGATACAGAATATGTCTTCATATGGTGTCTGTTTCGTTAAGGGTTGGGAAAAAAAGGCAGAATGTAGAAATTGGGAAAACAATGTTACATATACTGATATATGATAGAATATAATTACCATGGATACTTATATGTTAAAAGTTGAAAGATTCTGATTATGTATACCTAAACAGTATTATTATTGTTATTAGTATCGTGTATAAAGTACATGGACCCAGACAATACATTGTTCACTAAGTGCTAATGGACGATAAAGAATTTTTTTTAAAATAAAACTATATCTATCTATCTATCTATCTATCTATCTATCTATCTATCTATCTATCTATCTATCTATCTTGTATATATATTAATATTTTATTACATATTATTATAATACATTAAATTATATTATATATTATATAATTTTATTCAAAGTTTTTTCTTTATCATCCATAAGTGATAAGAGAGAAAAAACTTGAAATAAAATTTATATTTATATATATGTTTTTTTAAGTTTTTGCGGGTACTTACATGTGTGCTGTTCAGCTTCCTTTCGGTATTTTCGCACACACACACACACACACTATATATTATATATTAATATATATTCAGCGCACACACACACCACACAACATATATATATATATCAGCCACATATATATGTGTGTAATGTGTGTGTGTGTGTGTTGTGGTGGTGCGCTGTTAGTGCTTCCTTCGGTAGATCCATCGCCACGGATCCAATTGTAGTTGTGCTTTCCAAGTTGCTAGCAAACGTTTCGGCAGAATCGTCATCTGTCATCATTCTGGGCGTTCTGAGTACTGAGTTTGTATGGCATGGGTCAGGCTAGCCTGCAAATTTAAAACCAACGGCTGTGATAGCCTGCCCACATACAAACTGCATGCAGAAGCCCGATGAGGCAGATAGAGATTTGCCGAAACGTTCGCTACAACTTTTTTGGGAAAAGGTGCAACACTCTCGCACGCAGCCTTGGGATAACGCCCGAGGGAAGCTGGCAGCGGCACATGTATGTCCTTTTCAAAGCACCCGGTCCTCCGGAAAGCGCGCACCGCCGGAGCGCAGGCACCGTCCCGCGCTGGCCGGCCCTCCCGGGGCTGAAGGGGAGCGTGGGAACCCGAGGGGGCGGGGCTCGGCGGGTGGTGCCGTCGGCGCCGTCCAATCCCAGGCCGGCTGGCGGGACGAGCCCGCCCCTGGGCTTTTTCCCCCTTTGGCTTGTCCGTTTTTAAGCCGCCGCGCCGCGCGCGCTCCCCATTCATGCCTCCTTCCCTCGCCGGGGCGCGCTGGCCATGCTCGGCTTTGCGCGCGCGGCGCTGCTGGCCCTGGGCTTCGCGCTGCCTTGCGCCCGCGGCTCCTGGACCGAAGCCAACACGGCCTGCGCCACCAGGGCCACCGGGGGCCGCTCCGGGCTGCTGAGCTTCCTCTGGCTGCGCCCCGACGGCTCCCCCGCCGCCGTCCTGGTGCAGAGCCTGTGGGATCTGCGCAGCGGGCAGCTGCTGGACTGCGCCCTGCGGACGGAGCCCGACGGGACCCGCCGCTACTGGGAGCTCTGCCGACCCGGAGGGCTCCGCCGCCCCTTGGCCCGCGCCTCCTGGGACCCGCGGCTGCGGAGAGAGCTGGACGCCTTGGAAGCGCGCAAGGGAGCCTGCAAGGGAACGCCGGCCGGCCGCGCAGCTGCGGCGGCGGCGGGAGGAAAACGGGAAGGGGAAGCGCGGCCGCGGAGCCGTCGGGGCTTGACGCTTCCCGGGACGCTTTGGTGCGGATCCGGGGCCACGGCTGAGATGCCCTCGGAGCTGGGTAAAAGGGGAAGGGAAGGGTCGGTGGGTGGGTGGGTGGGTGGGTGGCAAGGNCCCCCGCTCCGCCCCAAATCCCCCGAGGGTCCCCAGTTTTTGTGGCTTTAAAAATAAAATAAAATCCGGGCGCTTTGCTGACTCTTTGCACGCGCGGGGGAAAAGGGGAAAAAAAAAAACCCAGGCGAGAAACGTGTGAGATGTTGGGAAGCCAATCAGCAAACGGTCGGTGGAACGCCTTGCCACTGGTTCAAACCTTGTCAGAGTACAACGTGGGTACAAGTGAGATCGGCTGAGCCTCCCTTCGGTGAACCTCCCCAACACAACACAACTCACCAGAACTATAGATTACAGATGACAGAGTTGGAAGGGACCTTGTAGGTCATCTAATCCAACCCCCAGATGCTGCAGTGGGAAGCCAGACATGGTTTGGAGTAGTAATTTTGTCTGGGGGGTGGGAGACGTATTTTCCCCCTACATCAGTTTCTGTTTCTCTAGTATACAGGTTAGCGTTTCTTAACCTCAACCACTTTAAGGGCGGTGGACTTCAGCTCCCAGAATTCCCCAGCCGGCAGACTGAATTATGGGAATGGAAGTCCAAAACCCCTTAAAGCGGCCGAGGCTGAGCAAAACTGGGTGTAAAGCCCAGAGCACCCCACTATGACTGGGATATCCCTGATCACATGACTATGGGCATGCTCCAAAGCTATTTTTTTAAAGAACAGGAGTCTCCAACTTTGGCAACTTTAAACCTGGAGGACTTCAACTCCCAGAATTCCCTAGCCAGCAAGAATCCCCCAGCAAACTGGCTTGGGAATTCTGGGAGCTGAAGTCCTCCAGCCAAGGTTGGAGACCCGTTTTAGAAGCCTCCCAGTGAGGTGACATTCCCAGTGGCCTGTTTTTCATCTGATCCCAGTTCCTTCCTTTTTGCAGGGGTTTTCCAGGGCCCGGACGTGTGTTGCCGTGAGCATGACAATTGTGATGCTCACATCACACCTCTGGAGTTCAAGTACGGCATGCGTAACTACCGGCTGCACACCATTTCTCACTGCAGCTGCGATAACAGGTGAGTACAGGCTCCTGGGATGCTCGGGGGGGTGGGGTGGGGTGGGTTTGATTTAACCTTGCCCAACCTGGCACCCTCCCAATCTGTTGAAGACGTTTCGCTTCTCATCCAAGAAGCTTCTTCAGCTCTGACTTGGCTGGTGGGGAAGGGAAGGATTTATATTCCTTGCAGACAGCTGGTCATTTGCATCTTTTTTTAGAGGGGCGTTGAGGTCACTTGGAGGTTTCTCTGTGTCCTCAGAGTCACCTGAGTGAAGCCTTGTTGGAACTGCTGAAAGGACTGTGTTGTAGACTGGCGATAGATGATGTCTTATCCCTTCCCCCTCTGTTGAATTTCAACTTCGACATCAATGGCCTTTTTGACCCTGAAGACACAGACAAACCTCCAAGGGGCCTCAACGCCCCTCTAAAAAGGATGCAAATGACCAGCTGTCTGCAAGGGAGATAAATCCTTCCATTCCATTTCTTAAAGCAGAAATCGTCAAACGAAATGTTCCCCCCCCCCACCTCTCCACAGGTTCAGCGATTGCTTGAAGAACCTCAACGACACCATCTCCAACTTCATCGGGAACAGTTTCTTCAACTTGCTGGAAGTTCCGTGCTTCCAGCTGACAGAGACCGAGGACTGTGTTGAATGGCACTGGTGGGGCGGGTGAGTAAGCCGGGCGGGAGAGGAAGTATATTCTGAGAAAAAGAGACTCTTTGATTTACGACCTCCTTAATGTCGCCAAGGCAGATGGTCACTAAGTGAGGGTGGTTATTGTCCCGTTGTTGTGACTTTCTTTGCCACCTCTGTTAAGCGAATCGCTGTGGTGTGAAGTTGGTAACGTAATGAACTGAACCTGGCTTCCCCATGGACTTGGTTTGGGTCAGAAGGTCGCAAAAGGGGATCACGTGACTTCTCTCCCTCTCACCCTCCCCGGGGACACTTTTGACCATCATAGATAGGAACCAGTTGCTAAGTGGCTGAATTTTGATCATGTGACTATTGTGGAGGCTGTGACAGTCATAAGTGTGAAAAAATAACCTTTTCTCAGTGCCATTGTAATTCTGAACAGTCACTAAATGGAACTGTTGTTAAGTCAAGGATTGCCTGTGTTATATTTCCTTGATTTTTTTTTCTTGCAAAGTCCTTGATTGGCTTCACAATTTTTGTTTGAGACTTTTTCCCAGCTTGTGTTCTCTTCCTAGGCTTCCCAAAAGGATGAAGCCGACTCCTCGTCTCTTTTTGTTTAGGTCAAAGTGAATTCTTCTCATTCACTTTCCAGCAAAGCCCCAACCGTCTTTCAAGAGATTGCACAACTACGGACCTTTATCAGGCTGGGAGAGTTGCCAGGCCGATATCTCCCAAATGTCACGCTGTAGCAGCAATTACTTGGCAAGGAGTCAGGAACCCTCATGAATTGAACTAATTGTCTCCTGCAAAGCCCCACTCCCCTTTCGCTCCTCTTTATTCCCTCTGGGAGGGGCCGTTCCACGTCCATCTGTGCCTTGACTCCTGAGTTAACCCTTGTTTCTTAGTTGTTCCCTTCTCCTGGCAGCTCTGTGCATGCGCACACTGGGAACAGGCTCCAGCTGTTCTTCTTCCCCACAACATTTTCTCTCAATGTCTCTTCAAAGATGGTACCCCAAACTGGTCCCAGTACTCAAACTAGGGGCAGACCAGTGTAGAACTATACAGCAGAGTTGCTTCTCACCTTGGGAAATCTTGATGCAGCCTAAAAATCTCTCCGCTTTTGTTGCTGCTACATCCTACAGCAGAACTCATATTCAGCTAATTATTATTATTATTATTTTTTGCTACGATCCAGTTAATATAACTTAACTTGGGATTCTAAGAAGCTTCGATCCGCTAGGACTGTGGGACCTCTTGTATGTACAGGCCAGGTGCTTCATGCTCTATTTATTGGATTCCATTTCTAACCTGCTATTTCCCAACCTTCATGGGATCTGGAAACATAGGCTTTCCCACCCCCCCAATTTCCCAGCCAACACGGCCCTTGGTAAGACTTTTGGAAGCCCGTCTATCTCCGTGGGTTGGAGAACGTTCCTGTCAATCTATCCAGATGGTTCTAGATTTGTTCTTTCGTCAAAGCTGTCTCCACACCCAATTGTCTCTCAATCTGTGGTTTTCTCCACCTTCTGCAGGCCATAAATTTAAGTTTGGCCTTTTTTCCTCCTGCTGCCTTTAAGGCCAAAACACCTTTTCAGGAGCCTGTTAAATCTTGCTTAAAAGGACAGTGGAGCTGGGTTTGCACAACAGACAATTTGCAAGCGGCCCAATCACGATATAGTGCTGTGTCTTGTGGGAAAAAAAGAGAACTTGCCTCTGTGATTAATTTTGGCCTCGGTGCATCGCACAAAAGCAAGACCAGGCTAACTTGCATAACCCAGGTAAAGGTGTGGTGGAAATGCAAAGACTGAGCAAGGCGCCTGACTTTCTTCTCCCGTGCTAGGTGTAAGAAGTATGGCATGATGCCGCTGGCTCACTTGGTGGATCCAAACCCATATCAGCCCATCGAGAACCCCGAAGCTACCGCTTCTCCTCTCCAGCCAAGTCGGCATAGGAAACCTGGCTTGAAAGGCAACAAAACGCGGAGAAAGAAGGTGAAAAAACCCAGTTCCAAAACTCAAGATCCCATCAGCCCTTTCTCCAAGCTGAATCAGGTCACTCACCTCCCGGGGAGAAGCTCTCCAGGTGAGGAGACTGTGCCAAGGTCACCTGCCCTTCCAACTACGTCGGAGCCTAGTCCCATCAAGATGGAAGGTGAGATTCTCGCCACACGTCACCCGGTCGTCTTTTCGATGGAAGAAGCCTCCTCCAATGAGACCTGGCAAGGAAAAAGGCCCTTCCCTGGACCATCTGCAGGACACGGCCAGGCTTCTAAGCAAAGACCAGGTGAGCCAAACCGCAGCCCGAGTATTCCTTCTGGGACCACTTAAATGTGGGAGGATTTAGGAAGGAGCAGGGAAATATTTGCTTGTTGTCTCTGAGATTGACAAGTGGGGCTCTTTCAAAGCTTTGCTAAAGCAGAAAACTTTGGTGTGGGAGGGGTCTCCAACCTTGACAACTTTGAGCCTGGTGGACTTCAACTTCCAGAACTCCCCAGTCAGCAAAGTTTTGGCTTTACTCCTGAGTCAACCCTTGTTTCTTAGCTGTTCCCTTCTCCTGGCAGCTCTGTGCATGTGCACACTGGAAACAGGCTCCAGCTGTTCTTCTTCCTCACTGATCTCTGTCACCAAAGGCAGCTGATAACTGTCGGACAGTCCTGGTCCCATTTCTGCCTCCAATGCAGAGCCCTCCAGCACTGGCCCATGTTCCTCCCCAAGCTCCTCACTTTCTGGGCCTCCAAGCTGGGGGATTCTGGGAGTTGAAGTCCGCCAGGCTTAAAAGTTGACAAGATTGGAGAGCCCTTCTTTGGTGTTTTTTGGGCTTTATTTGAATAGGCTAGGTAGATGTCTAGTGTGAGACAAGGACCTGGGAAGCCCATGTTCAAACCCACACTTTGCTGGGGGGGGGGGGGCNCGGGGGGGGGGGGGGCCCTCTGTGATTGATTTATTTTTAAAATAAATCATACATTTATTTTGTAATTTTGAAAAGTTTCCCTTAGCCGTGCCAACTGGGAATTCCCAAAAGGGCAACTCCTGGGCTGAGCAAACCTCAGCCTGAAATCTGGTGAGAAGATAGATCCCAGGCTTAAGAGCCGCCCCATCAAAAAAAGAAACAATAAAAATGGGGTTGGAAAAAAAGAGAAGTTGATGTTCAAAGAGGCTAAATCAGATGCCCAAATAAGTAATCAGTGGACTCCCCCCCCAAAAAAAATGGGCGAAGTGGGTGGGTGGGCTTGCATTNATCAGTGGACTCCCCCCCCCAAAAAAATGGGCGAAGTGGGTGGGTGGGCTTGCATTGCTGGTTCCTGGCTCCTGACAACTCCCTTCCCCCAATTGGGCTGTTCCTGGCCAGGGTGGGAAGAGCTGGTGAGGGGCTTTGGTGCCATGAATTCCCCAACTGAACTGGGCCTGCTTTTGTTTCTTCTCCAGGCCTGTCGCGGAGGTGCCGCTGCTACCAACGGCTGGACCAGTGCCCCTTCCAGATCGGCCCCCATGAGTTCAAGTACCAGCTCCACAATTCAGACGATCGCACACTTTTCCACTGTAACTGCACCCGCCGGTAAGCACCCTCCATTGCCTCCACCCCTCTAGAAGTTGTGGGTGCTCCCAACACGGGAGGTTTTCAAGAAGAGACCGGACAAGCATTTGTCTGGAATGATGTGGGGTCTCCTTCTGAGCAGGGGGTTGGGCCAGAGGACCTCTAGGGTCCCTTCCAACTCTTCTCTTATTCTAAAATGTTATGGAGTCTCCTGCCTGAGAAGGGGTTGGGCTAGAAGACCTCCGAGGTCCCTTCCAACTCTTGTTATTCTGAGCAGCAATAGGTCCAGTTGGATTTAAAGACCTGCATGAGAACTGAATCCCTTCCCCCTCTTTCCCCCCCACCCCCCAAAAGCATCAGGCTGTCACTTGCCCCCCAGCATGATCCCTGCATGGAAAAGGTTGATGCTGGTTTGACCCCTGACACTTCATCCCAAATTCACACCGATGCAGTTGGCTTCTTGGAATACCAGCTGTGAGTTTCCCAAGTCCATTCAGAAGCGCTGCTTGCCACTCCAGCATGACAGTTGTGGTCCTGCTGACTTATTTTTTTTGGGGGGGGGAAGAGAGGAGAGTGACACTAGGCCAGAGGTCCCCAAACTTGGCCACTTTTAAGACTGGTGGACTCCCATAATTCTCCAGCCAGCATAGTTAACTCTCTTGCAATCCCTTCCTCTGTAATCTCTCTCCACTTTAGGAGATTAAGAGAGAGAAAAAAAGAAGGCATGGCTGACTGAGGAATTCTGGGAGTTGAAGTCCTCCAGTCTTAAAAATTGCCAAGTTTGGAGACTCCTGCCCTAGGCTAAGGAAGATTGCTAGGAGTCTTTCCCTGTCTTGCCTTTGTGGGGGCTGAAGATTGGATCCCGTGGGTGTGTGTGGGTGTGTTTCTTGTCCTGCAGTGTTTGAGGGCATCGGCTGAATTGTGGCTTTCCCTTTGGCTGCACGTCCACAAAGAAGATTCGATGCAAGTTTCGTTCCTTTCCTCCCCCCCTTCCAGGTTGGCCCGGTTCCTGCGCAGGAGGAAGGGTCCCAACGAGGTGGAGGAGCTAGTCCTGTCCGACTATATCTCCCCTTCCTGTTTCGTCCTGGAGACCCCCCCAGGCTGTAGGACAGGAGACAAAAGCTGGCCCAAGTAAGTGGAGGACGGGGGAGCCTCCCACCCAGGGATGGGATTCTGCCAGTTCGCACCTATTCGCTAGAATCCGTTGTTAACATTCTAAGCAGTTTGGAGAACCGGTTGTTAGAATAAATTACTGAACTAATCCTGTAAGGAAGGCAGGGAGGAAACATTCTGGTGTTGCTGACAGAAAGTGCCTCTCCGTTAACCCTTATTACATTCTTGGCAGGACTAGACTTCCTGTCTCAGGAACTTCTCTGGAGGGTTTTTTCCCTCCTTTGCTGGTCCTTTGCTTGTGTGGAGGGACCATTCAAAGTTACAATGGCCCTGAAAAAAGTGACTTATGACCACTTTTCACACTTACGACTGTTGCAGCATCCCCACAGTCATGAGAGGCCAGGCGAGGAGATGCATGCCTCAATGTGAGTGATGTTGAGTTGGCCATGCCGAGCCAATAACATGACAGCCAAGCCATGCCCACCAACTAAGCCACGCCCACAGAACCGGTTGTTAAAAAAATGAATCCCACGCTGTGCTGCATTCCCTTACTCTTTCCTCACAACCAAGTACGTAGGACAAGAAGTATCCCATCCTGTCCTCCACGGTAGCCAATGATCAGGAGGGGCAAAAGCTTGGAGCCACCTCCCCCTTTTCTGACTAATACATTTTATTGCACAATAGCTTACCCACCAAAGGCCTGGGAGACTAAAACATACGAAGAACATACAACATAGGAAGAACGGCTGCACAATTTGGGTTTGGCCAGTCTAGGGAAAAGAAGGACCGGGGGAACAGGATAGCAGTCTTCCAATATTTTTGAGGAGCTGCCACAGAGAGGAGGAAGGGGTCAACCTCTTCTCCAAACCCATCAGAAGGCAACCAAGGTTGGGATTCCCATTTTGTTAACAACCGGTTCTGTAGGCATGGCTTGGTGGTCACGTAACTGGGTGGGTCAAAAGAGAGAAATTCACTTCAACAAGGCTCTTTGGAGCAGGGGGTTGGAGTAGATGACCTCCAAGGCCCCCTTCCAAGGAAGCAACTTAAGAAACAATGGATGGAACTTAACCAGGGAGGGAAGGAACTTGGAATTAAGGAAAGACTTCCTCACAGTGAGGGCAATTAACCAGTGGAACACCTGGCCACCAGAAGTTGTGGGTGTTTCCAACACTGGAGGCTTCTAAGAAGGACAGAAATAGCATAGGTCTCCTGCACAAGAGCAGGGGGTTGGACGAGATGGCCTCCAAGGTCCCTTCCAGCTCTAAGCTGATTCTCTCTCACTTTTCTGTCTGCTATGACTATCATTAAGTGTTGTACATTATGATTCTTGATTGTTAACGAATGTATCTTTTCTTTTGTGTATAATGAGAATCTGCACCAAGACAAATTCCTTGTGTGTCCAATCACACTTGGGCAATAAAGAATTCTGTTCTGTTCTGTTCTGTTCTGTTCTATTCTATTCTATTCTATTCTATTCTATTCTATTCTACATCTCGTCTTTCTTTTTTTTTTGGAAATCCGTCCAACTGCCAATTCTTGGTTCGTGCTCTGCCCACAAGGAAACCTGATCCAACCTTTCTCTCTCTCTCTCCCCTTCCTGCAGCTGCATTGGCATCGGCAAGGCCATACTGGCCCCGGCTCGCCACCTCACCAACCGACTGATGGGCAAAGAGGCGAGGGGCTCTTTCAAAGTGAAGCGCCAAGAAGGGGCATCCCTCGAGGGAGCCACCCAGCTCTTCGAGAAGTGTGTGCAGCTGGTGCGTGACACCTTCCAGCCGGTGCCCCGCTGAGTGAGGGTGGCCTTTGCCATGGCACACATGCACACGAGAGAGAGAGAGCACCAAGCCCAGGAAGTGGACACAATGAAACAAAGCTGTTCCTCCTCCCATGTGCATTTCCTGCCCCGTACAGAGGACACAACTGCTGGTATGAAGCAAAAGAGGGCAATCCATGGTGCAATGCCAGCTGGACCCCACCTGTTGCAAAAGGAATTGGCCTCAGAAGACCCGGGACCCTCAAAACCTCGGGGGCACCGGGGCTTCAGTGGGCGGCTGATGGTACCGAGCCCAAAACAAAGGGACGACGGGGAGAGGTGAAGCCGCAGCCAGGTGGGGATGTCCAGGTGACATTCCTCACCTCTCAAAGCAGAGGGGGCCTGAGCACACTCCTCTTGTGGGGAGGGGCAGGGGTCTTCCACCCCACCCCACCCATGCTCTCCTTGCAAAGAGGGGTAGCCTGTAACTTATTTGGGGAAGGGGGAATGTCGTGGGGCCCTGAACGATGTCGCAATGACATGTTTTCTAAACGTGGCTTGAGGTCTTCTTGGTTTTTTTTGGGGGGGAGAGGAAGGACACCAAGAATTAGGTGGGGAGTGGGCATCAGAGGTGGTATTCAGCCAGTTGGAACCAGTTCTGGAGAACTGGTAGCGGAAATTTGGAGTAGTTTGGAGAACCAGCCAATCCCGCTTCTGACTGGCCCCACCAACCCCATTTATTCTCTGCCTCCCAAGTCCGAGCTGATCAGCTGGGTCTCCTTTGCTTGCCCTGCATAGGAGAACGGAGTTGAAAAGCAGGTTAGTGGCATGTGGAGGGAATGGGATTTTGCAGTACATCCTTCTGCCACGCCCACCAAGCCGTGTCGCACCCACCAAGCCACGCCCACAGAACCAGTAGTAAAAAAAATGTGAATCCCACCTCTGGGAGGCATTGCCTCTTCTCAGCCGCCCACCATCCCCTGCGCTTTGAGGGCAGACACGGGCTCCTGGAGCATTTGTACGATGATTTATTGGGGAGTGAGAGATAGAGGTAGGACAGATTGTCTCAACTCTGAACTCATCCCGGGGAAGGTCCCCAATCTGGAGAGAGGCCAGCCCTCCCATTTCACAGTTCCCCCCGGCTCCCCCCCACCGCCAGAGTTCTACATTCCAAGTTGCCCCTCGTCTTCAGCCTTGGCTTGAACCCCTCTCTGGGCATGGCTGGGATTCTGCTGGGGGGGCTCTCCATCACCATGAGCCTGGCTGGGCCCTCAGAGCTTACACCATGGAAGCCTCTGGAAATGGCCTTCTCCTTTTCTCTGTATTGTACTCCTCTCGCTCTGTCTTCAAGCTGGGAGTTTCTGAGCTCATCAGCCAACCACCAGGAATCTTCGGGCTACTCCAGATGAAGGGGAGGCAGAGGGGCTTCCTTCCTGCAGCTAGTCTTCCCTGTGACAGGTCAAAACAGTGTTAGGGGGATCCAGTTTGGGGTTCCAACCTCAGTGTTTGGTGGGAGAAAGAGCTGTCCCCAAGGAGGATGTGGAGCGAGCAGCACAGGAGGGACAGGATCCATTGGTTGGGCTCCGATGCAGACACAGGGCAACTGTCAAGCTGATGGGATGGAGTGGCACCACCACAGCTCCATGTCTGAGTTTGCGCCCCATCGGGACAGCTGCAGTGAGGGTGTGCAAGGCAGGCCAAGAGAGGAGTGGGCAAAGGGCGTTGTCACACACACTATGCAGGATGGTTGCCTAGTGGGCTCTGCCACTTTAGTGTCTGGTGTCGCAGCTGTGGCTATTGTGGGGGACTCCCTCTTGTGGGGAAGTACTAAACAGGGCCGCGAGCCCGGCTGTGGGGCTGGTAGGACTCATCCTTCGTCCAGGCAGACTCGGGTCAGTGCTGTCACGCCGGGAACTCATGACCCGATCCACCGTCTCCAAACGCACAGCGGGCAGCAAGCCCAGATTCCGCGGATCAGCTCGGGACAGCGGAGTCTCCTCAAAGCGCCAGCTTGTGCGGGCCTGAGAGGTGACAGAGGAGGAAGAGGAGGAGGAGGCCTCGGCGTTCTGTGCCATCTCCCGTGACTTGGAGCGGTGCCGTGGGCTGTCCTTGGAAAACTGGATGCTGGGAATGTCCGCCTTCAGAATGGTGCTGTGGCGGCGTCCCTGGGGTGAGGGGCTGCGGCTGGCCCCTTGGTCACGGCTGGAGGATCGCAAGAGCAGACCCTGGAACTTGGCCAGGCTGGGGCTGCGGCTACGGTGACGGTGCATCTTGCCGGGGCTGGGGCTGCGGGATTTGGGTCCAAGGAGCACCAACGTGCTGTCGTCGTCCTCTTCGGAGGTGCTGTTGGTGCTGTCTGTGGCACTGCTGACTTGCTCCAAGGTGGGCAAAGAAATCTAGGCCAGGAAATTGAGTGGAGGGTGTTATGATATGTACAGAATAACCCTTGAGTAACAAGGATATGCACATGGAAACATTTATGAAAGTGGTTATGAATAATTATTTAGTCACACACAGATACACTAAATTAAGTTACTTTACTTTAAGAAATAGCACAGTCCAATAAACGGTCCAGGTCATATACGTTTTACAGTCCAAAGAATATCCAATTACAAAGTCTTCTTACCGGTTGCCTTTGTCATTTACAGCAAACAAAGATATCAAAGTATAAGCACAGCATTAATACAACAGAGAACAAAATGTCAGAGAGACAGAATGTCAGAGAGAGCAAGCTATGATCTCTAGCTCCCTCTTTGGCAATTCACAATACAATCAACCAATCGGAACATAGTACAAATCAATACAGTGACTTTGTCTTAAAGCTACAAAATACATTGTTGGTTTATATATTAATTGATGGACAACTAATTGATGGACAGATTCCTAACAGAGGGTGGGAGGAAAGTCAGTTTTCCTCAAACCACAAACACTGTACATCGTCTTGGACTCTTGGAACAGAGTCGCTCTGTTCACACAAAATACCAATGAACCCTTTGAAGGATGCATGGATCACCCAACATGCAAAGACAACCATTGGGTTCCCAGAATACGCTGATCGTACACCACTCAACCCGGTGTAGTTCTTTGTGGAAACACAGCCACACAAAGTTTCACCCATCTTGCTATGGCCAGTTTGCCGGGACCAAGTCACCACGGCCAACAATATTGTCACACTAATATTGAACAAATAGTGGACTAGAATAATTAAAGGAGGGACAAAATGAAATCGGGATGACAAAAATAATTGTTTAATTCTTTTCAATAATTGCATTAAATTGTGGAATTGTCCTGAGGTGACTTGGCCATGGCAAGTTGGCCGCAATGAAGTGTCTCATTCCATCCCAGACAAGAGCCTCCTAGCCAAGAGCATTGGCACACACCTTCATTGCTGGTGCAGCTACTGAACTAAATGACCTGAGTTCTCGCATGCTGTTGTGTGGAACACAACTGGATTTCAACAAGAATGAAAGTATTAGAAAAGAATAACACATCCAATTCCACGGACATTAGAACTACAGATTGCAATTATGACCAAACTGGGAGTGCAGTTTTGGTTGTCAGCCATGTCAATCTTAAGGAAACCAGCAATCAATGTCACAAATCATTGTTTTCTGTGTCTATGGGACACTGCAACCGGGCAGTGAGCTTCTCCTCTCACTGTGAGCTGTGTTGCCAAGTACCAGAAATGCAGTCATAGTCATAGACACAGTCATGCCATGTAAATGGAAAGTTGCTCACCTGGAAGGGATCCGTCATGCCCACCATGCAGCTGCAGTTGTTGCTGTAGTAGCCAAGGATGTAATCCCCCTTCCCTTTAGGCAGGGACTCCTCGGGAAACATTAGCTAGAGTTGGAAGAGAGAAAAGGAGTAGGGGAGATGGAAGCCCAGCAGAAAATGATCCACAAATCAACCAACCAAGCATTCTAATAATTCTAATTCATATTCTAATTCCAATTAACTCTAACACTACTCTAATTCTAACTTTTACTCACTCTTACTCCTACTCTTCCATATTTTCTACTTTATATTCATCATCATCATCATCATTATTATTATTATTATTATTATTATTATTATTATTATTATTATTATTATCCATTATTTTGTTAATTCNTATATTCATCATCATCATTATTATTATTATTATTATTATTATTATTATTATTATTATTATTATTATTATTATTATTATCCATTATTTTGTTAATTCCGATCCCATTTTCTCTCTGGACATTTGTTTTCAAAATGCCAACTCTGTGAGGTTGGACAGAAACAAAACGAGCAGCTTCAGTGTTGGTATTCTACCGGTTCGGCCCGGTTTGCCAAGCCGGTAGCGGCGATGAGCAGCAGACACTGAACTAGTTCTTCCCACTACTCTGCTGTTAGAACCGCCCGCCCACCTGGGCTTCCATACTCACCTTTATCCTCTGCTTTTGAACTGCAGTTACTTTGCACGGCACAGCAGAGTGCTGTATGGCAGCTGCTGAAATGACCAGGAGAGTGAAGGCTTGCAGCAAGTGAGTTAGAACGCCTCTGCAAAGTGTGAGTTTGGCCCGCATGCATGTGTAAAGTATGCACACACACCGGTGGAAAAACTTTTTGAATCCCATCACTGAGCAGCTTGATCACTCAGTAAACTCCAGGTGAAGAAAAGGCTCCGACCTGGGCTTTCCCAGCACCAGGACCTCCAGATCTGTATTTCAATCACCAATGAAATTGCCCACTGGGGGGACATGTTCCCATGGTACAAATATAACCATCAAGTCAGCCCTTCACCTTGGATCAGGGGTGGGATTCTACCGGTTCGCAGCTATTCACTAGAACCGGTTGTTAACATTCTAAGCAGTTCTGAGAATTGGTTGTTAGAAGGAATTACTGGGCTAATCCTGTAAGGAAGGCAGGAAGGAAACATTCTGGTGTTGCTTACAGAAACTGCCTCTCTGTTAACCCTTATTACATTCTTGGCAGGACTAGACTTCCTGTCTCTGGAACTTCTCTGGAGTTTTTTTCCTTCCTTTGCTGGTACTTTGCTTGTGTGGAGGGACCATTCAAAGTTACAATGGCACTGAAAAAAGTGACTTATGACCATTTTTCATACTTACGACTGTTGCAGCATCCCCACAGTCATGAGAGGCCAGGCGAGGAGTGCAGGCCTCAATATGAGTGATGTTGAGTTGGCCACACCCAGCCAGTCACATGACCACCAAGCCATGCCCACCAACTAAGCCACGCTCACAGAACCGATCATTAAAAATGTCGAATCCCCCCTGCCTTGGATATTGCCTTTTCCTGAGACTAAACCTATCAACCTACCTTTGTTTGCTCCCAAAGTCTTACCTGGTAGAGGTGGCTCTCTGCATCTTCCTGCTTGGCCCATACATAAGCTATGTAGTCCTTGCAATGCCGGAAACCCACCTACAAGGGCAGAAATAGACCAATACTCGAATATAGCTCATCTGTCTGGAATCTGCTTTGTATATTGGTCATTAATACAATTGAGCGAGTCCAGAAGTATTTCACGAGAAGAGTACTTACACTCCTCTGCTTGCAACAGAATACCCTACACCACCAGGCTTGAGATTTTGGGCTTCGACAACCTTGAACTACGCCGCCTATGGTTAGACTTAAGCATAGTACACAAAATTATCCACTACAATGTCCTACCAGTCAATGACTACTTCAGCTTCAACTGCAACAATACAAGAGCACACAACAGATACAAACTCAATGTAAATTGCTCCAAACTTGATTGCAGAAAGTAGGACTTCAGCAACAAAGGGGTCAATGCCTGGAATGCATTGCTTGACTCTGTTGTCACATCCTCGAACCCCCCCCCACTACTCCTTTAACCTTAAGCTATCCGCTATTGACCTCACCCCATTCCTAAGAGATCTGTAAGGGGGCGTGCATAAGTGCACCATCGTGCCTACCGTCCCTGTCCCATTGTCCCCATTTATCCATACCTATTTCCTGTTTTCATACTCTTGTTTATTCTTATACCTACCATCTTGCAAGCGATTGACAAATCAAATCAAATAAATAAATAAATAAACAACGAGAGGTTTCCACAGTGTCCTCCTCTGGCTGCTGAGACACCCAGATCATTCCACTTATCTGCACACCACTGGGAAGAGTTCACGTTGCCTTTTAGGATGCCAATCATCTCACCCGACCAACCCTTCTCACCCGATAGAGTGCGATCCAATCCCAGGAACTGCGGTGGAAAGCCGAAGAAGTTCTGTAGTGGACCACAGCTTGCTCCGGCTTGGTCCACTCATCGGCCACTTGGAGTTCCACCAGTGGCACATCAGCTCGGGAACCAAACTGCCAGAAGAGTTAGGATCATCATTGATCATTATTCATCGCCACACTCACTTACCAACTGTGTTACTAATTTATCAAAACTTAGTTCTAGGTTGCTTCTCTCTTTGATCAGTTTCCATTTATTGTTTTTTGTTATGCCTTTTGATGCTTTGTAGAATTAGGCTGATCCTCTCTTCTTTGTGGCAACTGCTATCATGTTCCTCCCCAGTCCTTCTTTTCTCTAGACTAGCCAAACCCAATTCCCACAGGAAATGCTTTGCAAGAAATCAGTGGCTAAGCAAAAAGCAGGAAGGAAATAGAAGAAGCACATTTTGTAGCTTGCTCTCCTCCATCCTTTTTTCTCCAGCAACTTACAACAGTTCATTTAATAGTGTTTCTGAGCACACAAGACTAGCATGTGGCAATTGTAACTGAAGGTCACAGTAGGAACATGGTGAGAGCAGGTTTTTTCCTTAAAAAAAGGTTAATGCTGTCAGTGGCACAACAGCTATCCACAGGTTCAGGTGTGTGTGTGTGTGTTTGTGTGTGTATCAATAGGGCTGTGTACCAGAGGTAGTATTTAGCAGGTTCTGACCAGTTTTGGAGAACTGGTTGTGGAAATTTCAAGTAGTTTGGAGAACCAGCCAATCCTACCTCTGACTGGCCCCACCAACCCCTCTTCTTTTCTCTGCCTCCCATTGAGTCCCAGCTGATTGGCTGGGTCTTCTTTAGTTGCCCTGCACAGGAGGACAGAGCTGGAAAGCAGGTTGGTGGGGTGGGGAGGGAACAGGGATTTTGCAGTATCCTTCCCCTGCCATGCCCAAGGCACACCACCCCCACCAAGCCATGCCCACAGAATCGGTAGTAACAAAAAAAATTGAATATTTTTCAAATGCTATGAAAAAAATGCTATAATAAAAAAATTCCATTGCTATGCACTCACCTGTACTGCAAAAATGGAGGCCACAGGTTTGTGGTCACTCATAGTGTACTCCATATGGCTGCAATAGCAGAGCTGGGTCACAGTCAGGTTTCCACCGCTGGATCTCCCAGAATGCACTGGGTGGGCCCCACCTTTGATCTTCCATAGGATACGGTCCGTCCAAGCTGGTTTCCTCTTTTTAGCACTGGGGTCACAACACAAAAGACATGAAATGAGAACCTAAGTGGAGGCTGGCATAAAATACATAGTGTATATTCTGTAAATCAGTGGCTCCTAACCTTTGGGGCACCAGGGACCGGTTCTGTGGGATGATGTTTTTCCATGGCTTGGGGGGGGGGCATGATTTTGTGTGTTGCCTGCATCCCATGCATGGAGTTTCCCTTGTTTGTGTGGTCTTGTTTCTGGCATGCCATGACCCAGTGCCACTCTGCAAAATGGGGGTGGGGGGATGGGGACCCCGTTGTAAATTATGATTATGGTTGATCACAGCCAGATGTTTAATCTGAACCTGGCATCTCTATCCAGCTGTTGAGACCTTCCCCAGGATCTGGATAAACAGATGTGGAAGTTTGATGGGGTTCAAGGTCTCATCGCAGGATGTCAGCTGTTATAAGCCAAGCTGCCTTTTGCAATTGACGGGAGGGGATTTTTGACAATGTCAATGATATTTTAGGATTGGACCCAAAGATGCTACTACTATGGTTACCGACTTCGCTTTCATTTGCCACAGTCATTCTACTTCTGTTTGCAGGTCTTTGTACTTGGTGATTTTCTCCAGGTTTTTTCCTTTCATCTCTTCTGACCTGGTCCAGGTCCTGCATTTCCTGCACTATCCAGATATCTTTGTCTTTTTTATTAACAGCTATGAAATCTGGGGTGTTGTGTGGCAGGTTTGCTGCTAAACATTTTTCCAGTACCTGGTGGACTAGGGGTGTGTGATTGTCCATGGTCTCAGTGTAGATGAGAATGTCACTCAAGTAGACAAGGACACCCTTATAGAGGTGCTCATGTAGCCCCTCATTTATTAACTGCATGTTAATAAATGTGCATATCTTTTTGAATTCTAAAATTCCAGAGCAGTTTAGCTGTTTTTCCTTTTCTATGACTTGGTCTAAAAACACCAAGGGGGGGGGGGGCCTGAAAAGTTCATAAAATGGGGACAAAACTCTTTGAACAAATGTCTCATTCAACCACAGAAGTTTTGGGCTCCCTTGTAGTCATACACCAATCAATCAATCAATGTCTTGGCTCAGTCCAACTACTGATCCCCAACCGGTCAACTGTCCTCCATACCTGGTGTCATACATGTTAGTTCCCACGTCAAATTTAAAGGTCGGGGGGAAATTGAGGAACCCCTCTTGGAATCCTTTCAGGATGGGCCACGTAGTTTTCGCAATGTTAAGCTGCAGAACGAGAGAAGCCAGATAGACAAAGCTGGGAGATTGGGGTTCCTTCTCTCTTTCTCCCACACCTTCCACTTCACCATGGTCATGCATTACTCCTGTCCTCCCAGGTGCAGTCAACCACATGGTCCACTCCACCAGGCAAGCGTGTTCAAGAGCAATGTTATTTCCCAGAAACATCCCTGTCAAAATTATTATGGGCTTCAAAACTCATTTAATCATTGCCCAGAAAATCACTGGCTGCCCTCTCCCCTCTTTGGAAGAGCTTTATAGCTTCCGCTGCCTTAAGAAAGTTCAAAACATCCTCAAAGATCCATCTCATCCTGGGAACCCTTTTTTTGAACTATTACCATCTGGAATACGGTACAGGTTAATNTACCATCTGGCAGACGGTACAGGATGATAAAAACAAGGACAAATAGGCTGAAAAACAGCTTCTATCCCAGGGCAGTAGCTCTTTTGAATTCTGCTGTATAGTGCAGTGTTGGTGCATTGTCGGGGGTTTCCGGTTCAATGTGTGAAGGGTGAAGGATGTGTGTTTGTGTTTATTTTCATAGTCATGATATGCACTGAAGATGGTGTTTGATTTTGTTGTACGGGGTGCAGTGACAATAAAGTAAACTAAACTAAACTAAACTTAAGAAACAAAAACTTTCAGGATTGAAATAATGGAATGTATTGAAATTCTATTTCTCTACCAAAGCAATTAAACATCTTCAAAGTTCAAATTTGGTATCCATTTTAAAACAGGAGGAAAAAGTGACTTGTGACCAGTTTTGACACTTCCTACTATTACAACATCCTCATGGTCACATGATCAAATTTTAGACATTTGGCAACTGATTTGAATTTATGAGTACTGCAATGTCCCGAGGTCAAGTAATCACCTTTTGCGACTTTCTAACAAAGTCAGTGGGAAAGCCAGATTCACTTAACAAATATGTTACTAACATAACAATTGCAGTGATTCACGTAACAATTGTGGCAAGAAAAATTGTAAAACGTGTCAATTCACTGAACAACTGTCTCAGTTCGCAACAGAAATTTTGGGCTCAGTTGTGGTTGTAAGTCGAGAACTACCTGTATAGATGCTGATGAACCCAAGCTGCCATGCAAGAGAATTGTGGGAAAGAATACAGCCTTACCTAGAAATTCACATAATATTCTCCCCAGAGGTGGGTATTCAGCAGGTTCTGACCAGTTCTGGAGAACTGGTAGAGGATTTTTTGAGGAATTTGGAGAACCGGCAAATCCCACCTCTAACTGGCCCCACCCCCACCTCTTCTCTGCTCCCATTGAGTCCCAGCTGATCGGCTGGGTCTTCTTTGGTTGCCCTGCACAGGAGAATGGAGCTGGAAAGCAGCTTAGTGGGTAGGGAGGGAATGGGATTTTGCAGTATCCTTCCTCTGCCATGCCCACCAAGCCATGCCCACAGTAAAGGCATGGCTTGGTGGGCCATGATAGTAAAAAATAGTAAATTTTTACTGATAGTAAATTGATAGTAAAAAATTTTGAATCCTACCACTGGTTCTCCCTCACATTTTTTTTTTTAAATCAGTAAAGGCAGAAGTGCTCAGGAGCACATTTAAAGGTTGTTTGAGAAACATTAATTAAGAACTATAGCTATTTTTAATTATGTAGGGCTGTATAATATCTTATTGAACATTGTTTCATGATGCTATGTTGTCACCTCCCAGAAATCCTTGGAGGGATGGTAATATAGTTAATGAACAAATACACAATAAATATATAGTCTGAGAAATGCTAACATTTAAACATTCAGATTTCTCTAATGTTGTATATCAAGTAATGTTTGTGTCTGATGTGTGTGTGAATTTGAGGATTTGATTAAATAATTTTATTATTTATTGGATTCTTTAAAACTTGAATTATTTTTTCAGCTCTTGCTATGTTCTTTTAAACGCTTTTAAATGCTTAATTTTAACTCCCAGAGACTGTCACAGGGAATACTGCACCATGCACCATGTTAATCTTGAGTTTCATGGCATTTGAATACTTTTTCAAAGTCCTTCAATACTATCTCTGTGTGCTAGTTGGTGTCATATTTCTTGATTGCTTGTTCCTTTACTGTTGATCAATATTCTTAAGTGTGTAACTGCCAAAAAAGTCGAAGTAGTCCGAGGCTGCATTAACAGAGGAATAGAATCAAGACCATGTGAAGTGTTAATACTGATTTAATAATGCCTTGGTAATACCACACTTGGAATACTGCATCCTGCTTTGGTTGCCACAATATAAAAAAAGATGTTGAGACTCTAGAAAGAGTGCAGAGAAGAGCAACAAAGATGATTACGAGACTGAAGGCTAAAACATATGAAGAACGGTTGCAGGAACTGGGTATGTCTAGTTTAATGAAAAGAAGGGCTAGGGGAGACATGATAGCAGTGCTCCAATATCTCAGGGGCTGCCCCAAAGAAGAGGGAGTCAAGCAGTGGTGGGATTCAAACAAATTTTTACTACTGGTTCTGTGGATGTGGCTTGGTTGGTGTGGCATGGCTTGGTGGGCATGGCTTGGTGGGCATGGCAGGGGAAAGTTACTGAGATATCTCAAAGGGAGGGGTGGGATGATTGGACGAAAGGTCGAGACAAGAGGACACGTCCCGTTGTTTTCTTCTGGGTCGGTTACAACTGGGACTCAGGAGGCAGATAAATAGATGGAGGCAGGCCAGTCAGAGGTGGGATTTGCTGGTTCTCCAAACTACTCAAAATTTCTGCTAGCGGTTCTCCAGAACTGGTGAGAATCTGCTGAATACCCACCTCTGAGTCAAGCTCTTCTCCAAAGCACTTGAGGGCAGAGCAAGAAGCAATGGGTGGAAACTAATCAAGGAGAGAAGCAATCGAGAAATTTGCTGATAGAACAATTAATCAGTGGAATAGCTTGCCTCCAGAAGTTGGGGGTGCTCCAACAGTGGAGGTTTTTAAGGAAAGATTGGGACAACCTTTTGTCTGGAATGGTATATAGGGTTTCCTGCTTGAGCAGGAGGTTGGACTAGGAGACCTCCTTCCATTATTCTATATTCATGCCTTTTTCCAAATTGATTTGATTCAATTGGTTGGAATTAGACCTGGGGTCTATCCCATACCCCTAATAATTTAACACTGTCCCTTTTTTTATGAGGTTTTGTGATTTTAAAAATACAGATACAAAACTTTCAAAATTGGCAATTCTAAATGTGCTTCAAAAGTACAGATTTCTAAATATATTTTATCCCTCCATACATAACTTTATATGCTTTTTCTTTATAAACTGAGAATTCACATCAACTTTTGGAGAAGTGTGAAATCTGTGTTCAGTTGTATTCATCAGCCCAAGACTAATCAATCTGGTGCCCTTGGGATATTTTGAAGTAAAACTCTTATAATCCCTGAGCATGTCAGCATGACCTGGCAGGAGATGAAGTCCAAACTATCTCCCAGGCTCCATGTTTGAAAAGGTTGTTCAGTAAAATGGATTGGTTCAATTTATTTTGGAATTCACAGATAAATAAACCCTCAAACTGCCCAAGGTTTAGGCAATGAGAGTTTCAATGCTAAATAATCTTGTTCACTCAGACTCTGCCTCCTGGTTGCACTTATTTTAAAATAAACCAGGACATTAAATGCATTTATACAAATAATGACTTGTCTAGTACATAGAACTTTGAGATGGAAAAATATTGCATTAGGGCTATTTTCACTTCACCCAGCTCTGAGGGAGACTATGCAGTTAATACAGAAAATTAATACAGGAAGTTGAGGAAGTTTCATATCAATCAAGTCAGAAGGAGGAAGAAGGGGAGGGAGGGGGGAGAAAGGAAAAGGAGAATAGTGAAGGGGAAGAAGAAGGGGATAAACAAGGAGGAGCTGAAAATAAAGGAGAAGGAGAAAATGGAAAAAGAGTGGATAAAGAAGGGGAAGAAGAAGGAGGAGGAGGAGAGAAAGGAGGAGGAGGAGGAGGAGGAGGAGGAATAATACATATCTGAATTATTGTGATAAAACTGTTTTTAAAAGATTTGTGTTGCTTATTTGGGATACCCACATGGAAACAGAGTATAGTAATATTCTGGGCCACAAAAATTGAGAGTGGGAGTGGGGGTTTGCTAATTTCATGAGAAAAAAATTACACTATGATTAAAATTTTTTTTTTCATAAGTGCTATCAAGGAAGAATTATAGGTTGCTACAATTAAGTGTGACATATTTTACCTCTGTTTGGAAAAAAATGAAAGCACAATGAAATCCACCAAGCATTCAGTTTAATTATTGCTTTTTCTCTGTCGCTCCCAGGTTTGCTTGGATTTCTTTTTTAAGATGAAAATGGGACATATATGCTACGTATTATTTTAGGGTGTATGTTTGGCAAAGGAAAAAAGTGCTGGTTAAAGTTAGGGATGCAATCCAACAGGACAGAATATTAAAATTGGAATCCAAAGGAGAATTTAGAATTCTGGTCAATTAAAATTAACTCTTGGATTTTTTTCCCCAGAGGAGCAACATCTTGTTCTGAGCCTTAACACATTTAAGATTGTACACATTGAAAGGTGCTGCTGCCTCAACAGACTGTGATGAGGAAGAACCTAAAATTTCGGAGGCCAATCTGCAGAAGACCAACCTGTAGGCAAGTTTTTTTTAAGTATCTCCCCAAAGGTATATCCCAAACATGATACATTATGCTCAGGACTAATGATATTTTTTCTGTAGTTGTCCTTTGTCTTATGCAGGGGTCCACAAACTTGGCCACTTGAGGAGTTGTGAACTTTAATTCTCAGAATTTCTTAGCCAGCTATGCTGGCTGAGGAATTCTAGGAGTTGAAGTCCACAAGTCTTCAAGTGGCCAAGTTTGGAGACCTCTGGTCTTATGTATAGCTGGTATGGTATATATAGGTAGCCCTCAACTTACCATGTTCCATTTAGTGACCAAAGTTGTAACAGACCTGAAAAAAGTTACTTATGGTCATTTTTCACACATACAACTATTGCAGCATCCCCATGGTCATGTGATCAAAATTCAGACCCTTGGCAACTGACTCATATTTATGATGGCTGCAGTATCCCAGAGTCATGGGATCACCATGTGCAACCTTCTGACAAGCAAAGTCATTGGGGAAGCCAGGT
This sequence comes from Laticauda laticaudata, assembly GCA_004320025.1. Lineage (NCBI taxonomy): Eukaryota > Metazoa > Chordata > Lepidosauria > Squamata > Elapidae > Laticauda > Laticauda laticaudata. The sequence goes on from BHFT01053685.1 coordinate 64,747, forward strand.
TCACTTAACAACTGAGTTACTAGCTGAAGAACTGCAGTGATTGACTTCACAACTGTGTCAAGAAAGGTGAAAGAGCAAAACTCTTAACAAATGTCTCACTTAGCAAAGGAATATTGGGCTCAATTGTGGTCTTAAGTCAAGAGTTGCCTATAGTTTACTGTATTTAGCCATATGCTAAATAAATAAGTTGTATTAGTATGTTGTGGTTGGTCATATAATCAACCTGATGTTTAGACTAGATTTGGCATTTTTGTCCACCTATTGAGTCCTTCCCAAGGACTTGGGAGTAGCCGAATCCAATCCAGCCCAATTGTCTGATGACACTTAAAGATGTCATCACAGGATATAAGCTGCTCCAAGTCAACTGGCCTTTTGCAATTGACTGATAGGGATTTTATCAATGCAGTGTTCAAGTGGTGCTCCAGATGTTTTGGGATTGTAACAAAGGTGCCTATCACCACTGGTACTATCTTTGCTTTCTTTTACTGGTCAGACTTCTATTTGCAGGTCTTTTTGTTTTGTGATTTTCTCCATATTTTTTTGTCTTTCTTATTGACAGTTGTTAAACCTGGAGTGTTATATGGCAAGCGCTTGTCTGTTTGAAGTCCCAGAGCCCTTTAGCTTCTTCAATGGCTATTCCTTTGTTTAGTTTGTAGTCCCACCAGTTTTTGCTTACCAGCAAGTGGTTTTTCTTGCAGATGTCCTTGGCAAGCTGTTCTGATTACATGAATTTCTTCACAATCTGTTACTATATTCATAAGTGGTCAAGAACTGGCCGGCCTCACACAATTTTCCAAATTTGCTTTGGTTTTGGTGTGGATCCAGCCAACTTCTTACAGGTAGAATTGAAGTAATGGTGTATGTTTAAAAAAAAGGGGGATTGCACGCTTGTGGCCTCCATCTTACGTTTTTGACCCCTGCCCTGTGTACCGATCGAGAAAATCTATGTGGTCACTAAGAGTTGAAAAGGACTTGATGACACACAAACAATTAATTCCCATGGATACGTGGACATTGCTGGTGTTGCGCATAGAGGTTTCTAGGCTGCATTCTGAAAGATCAGTTGCCAGTCAGAACGGCTAATATTGACCTAGATAAACAATTTAAATAGGAATAAAGTGGCTTTTCTCTTATGCCAAGAACTACAAAGAAGCTGAACTAGGATTTGATGTGACAGGCTGTGCCTCCCGTGCTGAAGGCCTCAGTTTGAAATCTTACCCATTTAATACAGTTCAAGGTGGCATGACAAATCTTTGTCTTGAGTATGGTGGGTAATGAGAGGAACCAAGATGGCTGGATTAAGAGGTACCCTGAATACATAGATTTTATTATTTTTAATTGTTTTAAATTGTGTGTATATTTTTAAAATTGTAATTACTTCAGAGTCATTGACGTGAGATGGAAAGAAAAAGAAAGAAAGCAGGGAGTGAAGGAAAGAGAGAAGGAGGAAGGAGAGTGAAAAAAGTATGAAAGGAGGCAGAGCAGGGCAGGGCAAAGGCAAAGGCATATAATTAACTGATGTATTATTGCGTGTGAGGTCCTCTCTGAGCTTGGTGGTTTGCTTGCAGACATTTCATTACCAAACTAGGTAACATCAGTTTGGTAATGAGGTATCCTCAATAAAACAACCAAGCTCAGAGAGCAGCAGTGACTCCACAGTTCAACCCTGAGCTACAAATATTATCTTCTATTGGTATTTCATCATGCGCTCATAATGCCTCTCAAGTATTAATATAATAAGATTGAATGTTTTGCTAGATTTTGGCTAAGATTACAATAGTTTCTTTAACACGGGATGATTAGAAATTCCTCATCTCTAAAAACTGAACTTTCATGTATCGTCATGGCTATCAATCACAATACCCACAAGGACAGGAATTTGCTTGAATGGCCATTGCTACCATCTTGCCTTTATACAAAACATAAACGTATGCACACAACCATACATGCACCTCTGGGTACTTTCTCTACTGGCCATTAACATGCTTCATCCAATTGTAACCTTTTAATTCTCTAAACTTGGACTGAGTGCTCCTGCCCTAATGATAATTTCAACCATACTTAATAGGAGAGACTTGTGAAAAGGGTGCTTTTAAACACAGGCTTTTCTGGTTCAAATACTTAAAGCTTCTGAACAAAAGATCTGAACTGCAGCCACCATTATCCATTCTAAGAAGGCAGAGAAGAAGAGGTATCCAGAAAGCTAACAAGTTACCGACACATCAGCCTGACCTTATAAATAATATAATGATAAAAGTCAAGTGATCTTCACTTCATCAACAATACGTCCCCCTTCCCTCTTTGCAACAGGAGAGAACTACATCAATTTAATTGCTTGGGTTGTTAAGTAATTGAGGGCTCTTTACAAGCCTCTGTTCATGGCATGGAATAGGAAAAAGCAAAATCTAACAGAATAACATTAGAATAACAGAGCTAGAAGGGACCTCGTAGGTCTTCTAGTCCAACCTCATCTCAAGCTAGACCTATACCATTTCAGACAAATGGCTGTCCAATTTCTTCTTAAAAACCTAGTGACAGAACCTCTAGTGATGGAACACCTACAACTTCTGGAGGCTGATTAATTGATAAATCAATTATTCAATTAATTAACCCTGATAATGTCATTATTAGGAAATTTCTCCTTAGTTCTAGATTGGATCTCACAAATGAAGGAGAATATACATGTCCAAGGAAAATGTTGTAGGATCTGTGTTGGTTACCAGAACCAGAGATTTAGGCTTCTAAGCTTTCAGACTCCTGCTGGAGCCCATCCTTAGGGAACCTCTCTCGAACAGAATGTATGCTTTGGGCTATTATGTGTGTAGTATTTATATGGAACCTGTTGTGTGTGGCTTTTTATCAGTCAACAACTAAAAAGCCACAAACAAATGCCACATATACAATAGCCCAAACCACTCTGCTAGAGAGAGGTTCCCTGAGGATGGGCTCCAGCATAAGTCTGAAAGCCAGGAAGACGAAACCTCTGGCTGTCTCAGATTGATTCTTTCCTTCATAAATTTCCACCTTATCCTGCCTTCAGGAGCTTCAGAGAATAGACTGATCCATTCTTCTTTGCAACAGTCCTTAGATATTCAAAGACTGCTATGTCAACCTCAGTCCTTCCCTTTGCTAGCTAGACATACCCAGTTCCATTTTTCCAATGTATGGAAAACACTTGTTGATGTAATGGTTTATGACAGGTCAGATCAACTTTTACAGCTCTGGATTGATGGACCAGTTTCCAAAGCAGTGCCGTAATAAACTGAGCTGGGAATACTGCAATGATTGGCATTTAAATTGCTCATAAAAGTGGGATACATATTAGCACTCGTCCATCAAGAACCACTGAGACATCTTAATGGAATGAACAGTGGCTTTCCTATTTAAAGAAATGAATTTTTGAAGCAAGGTTAAAAGATACTACATTTCTTTTCATGCTGTAGTTCAAAAATATAAAATTGGGTCCATTTGCATTCAACTGCAAATGAAGCAACTCTTCATCTCTAACCGAGATGTGCCTTCTTGTCACAAATGATCTGAGAGTGAAGGGGTAAGGATGCAATTAGAGCTCTTGCCAGAAGTCCTCAAGCAGAACTAAAACATTGGAAAAAAGCATGCCTTGTTAAAGAAGGGTCAAGCCCTATCACCATTCTCATACAGAGTTTTGAAGAGAAGAGGAAAACAAGACCTCAGGAATTTGCCTTATCAAGCATTATCTTGACACTTTGCCCGCCAACCTATCTTAGAAAGGATAATCTTGCCAGTCTGTGTGGTGGACTAACTGTGGTAATGCACTTCTGACAGGCTCTTTGCAAAGTACAAGTTTGTTTCTTGCACCTGGAGAATGGAAATGTTGATCTCACCACGATGTTCTAAAATGTCCAGTTTGGATATAGATTGTGTCTCTTGATCAACATTTTCGAACTTGATGGCTTTGTGGTGTCTTAGATCAAAATGCGATATATCTTATATATATTCTATGATATATCTTATATATGTTCCATTTATGATATATCTTATATATATTCCAGAGATATTCATATAATCAATTCATTTCTCATTTGTCTGAAATATTGTTTAGGGTTTCCTGCCTAAGCAGGGGGTTGGACTAGAAGACCTTTCAGATCCCTTCCAATTCTGTTATTCTAATCTGTTCTATTTGCAACTTTCCCAGATGGCTTCTGGAAGCAATGGAGAGAAGCTAGATTTGTTTAACAACCATGGAAAATAGGTCATAAAATCAGGCACAACTCATTTAACTGCCTTGCTTAACAATGGAAATTGTGGTCCCAATTATGGTCGTATGTCGAGGACTACCTATCTGGTACAATGTATGCAATTAATACATTGTAAAAAGTATACAGAGGTGAGGTGGGCTTCCCTCATTCCAGAAAGCATAAAGATTTGGCTATGCCAATATAGAGATCGAAGAGTAGCATGCAATCCTGAATGTAGTTGGTACCTTGAAGGTACACTCATCATTCTTTTTAACTTTTGTTAATCATAATAGACCTGGAATGGACCTTAGAAGTCTTCTAGTCTAAGCTTTTGGATCTCAGGGACCATCAAATTCATAATTTTAAATCCTACTGACCAGAGACTCTGGGAAAATCCCCCCAAAAAGTCTGCAGGAAAATTCCCCATCCCGTTTTCCTACCGATCGATCATTCTTTATTTGGGATCACCGGATACCATCTCCAGCTCTGTCCTCAGGAGGAGAGAGGGAGGGAGGGAAAGGGGAGAGAGGGGGGAATAGAGAGAGAGAGAGAGAGACAGAGATAGAGAAAGACAGAAAGACAGAGAAAACCGAAGTACGTTCCTTTCGTCGTCTTCAGAAAGAAAGAGAGGGGGTTTAAGACGGTCTTTACTCAGAAAGTGCAATTTGTCATGCCAGTGCAGCCTCTTGGAGCAGGAGGCCTTGCAGGGTCCCAAAGACGCATGTCTGGCTGAGTTTGGGGGAAAGAAAGAAAGACTTTTGCTGTTTTCCTTGCGTGCAGCCAAAAGCAGAAGAAGAAAGAAGTGGAAAAAAACAGCCCAGTGGCCAGGACAGGCGCATGGGGCTAGTTCCCCCCCTCCCCTCACTGCCTCCTGTTGTTCGCAATGCAAGCAACACAAGCCTTGTATTTCCGCAGGCCATGTGGGCGGTGCAGCCTTGTATTCCAATGCAGCCTGGATTAATTGCTTTGGGGGGTGCTTTGGGGGTGACATTTCTCTGCAAACCACCAAAATTTTCTTGTGGACAACCAGTGGTCCCCGGCCCATTGGTTGGTGACAGGGGTTGGATTCTACTTGGTCGGTCCGGTTCTATAAAACGGGTTGGTATGATTCTGCGCAGTTCGGAGAACGAGCAAATCGCTCCACTGGCTGGCCCCTCCCCTCCCCACCCATTCACTCCTTACCTGGCATGCGCACCATTCAACTTGCCTGCCTTTGCTAAATTGTTATTTTTCCTTTTTTTTTTCCCACACCATCAGCTGTTCTGCTGGGCCAGGAGATTTAGATTAGCTAGAAAGCAGGAAATTGTTGGATTTCTTGCTTTCTAGCTAATTTAAAAGCAGAGCTTTTCTTAAGGCCCTGTCACACTGCCCAACGGATGCAAAACATTTGTAAAAAGGACACAGCGACTGATAAGGCTGCAGGCAGGCTAAACGGCAGGCACCTAAGGCTGGCAAGGAAGGCTAGGCAGCAGCCAGCACCGAAGGCTAGGCACAAGCTGCACGAAGGATTTCCAGGCAGGCATGCACCAAGCTCTGGCATGCAGGCATAAACACAAGCGCTAGGCAGAGGCAGGTGTATCCAAGGCTGAGCAGGCAGGCATGAACCAAGGCTGGCAGGCAGGCGGGCACCAAGGCTGGGCAGCAGACTGGCTGGCAGCAAGGGCGTGCAAGGCAGGCAGCACAAGCAAGGCTGGCAGGGAGCTACCGGCAGCAAGGCTTGCAGCAAAGGCCTTCAGGCCTAGCATGCCAGGGCAGGGCAGGCAACGCATCTCAATCTCGTCCGAGGCAGGCAGGTCTCTTCCTCTGTAATGAGATGACGTTGCTACGCCGAGCTGTTACTTCCCTTATATCCACGGGGGACTATACGCAATTCACTCCTCCCCGCGAATCGATAGCAGCCAAATAGACCGCTATGCATCGTTAGGCTTCTCGCTGGCATCCCGCTAGGCTTCCGCTTCGTGCATCCGCTTCATCCCATGTGCATTTCCAAACTCTGCCATCCGTCTAGTATCCTTTCCGACGCCCGCTTTGCCTGAGTACCCCCGGTAACAGCCTTGCGATTTGCCCATAACCGTCTCTCAGTCCGCTTCTACCCTAGGCTTCCGTGGCAGCATCACTTTCCCATCTTGCCTACGTCCTCCCCCCGTAACCGTTCCTTTCCGTGTTATAAACGCGAATCTAGTTTATCAAATTTTTGCCCCATTTGATGAGCGGGATAAACACACGGTATGGAACAATCATTC